>NW_019291105.1:0-91996 GCF_000500325.1 Leptinotarsa decemlineata | reverse complement strand
ATTCCGGCGGAGATGGCCCTAGTAACTTTAAAACTCTGCTGTGAAAGAATTATAATGAATAAAACATTAATTAACACAAAAAATTTAACTTTACTCATAATTCTCATTAAATGTTATCGATAAATCACATACACAGTTCAGGCTTTAAAGATTTTTTATTGAAATCGGAAATTTTAAGAGCTGTTGTTGACTGCGGTTTTGAACACCCTTCAGGAGTTCAACACGAATGTATTCCTCAGGCAGTCATTGGTATGGACATTTTATGTCAAGCCAAATCGGGTATGGGCGAAACGGCAGTGTTTGTTCTGGCAACAACTGGAACCAGCAGATAATGTTGTTAACGTTTTGGTGATGTGCCACACTCGCGAACTGGCTTTCCAAATCGGCAATGAGTACAAGAAATTTAGCAAATACATGCCCAGTGTCGAGGTGGGCATCTTTTTCGGAGGTATGCCTATTGCTAACGACGAAGGAATATTGAAAAACAAATATCCCCACATTGTTGTAGGAACGCCCGGACGTATTTTGGCGCTTGTTAGGTCAAGAAAGCTAGTCGTCAAGAACCTAAAACATTTCATCCTTGACGGTCAACATTGTCTTCAACTATGATATGCCAGAAAAGATTGGTCCGGTATTTGCTATGTCTTTTGTACTTTATATTTCAAAAGTTATTTCGAAATGTGATTCAATTGAATAAATATAATTTGTTAATATACATAGGCTGTATATTTAATTGCATACATGGAGTTTTGTGGAAAAAACTTACAGGTAAGATCCTATGAACCGACTGGAGGAACTCTTTCTGTTCAACAAACCTGGTTACTAGATGTTATTCAAATATATATATTTCAGTGTTTTCTTTGTTCACTGTTAGGGGATACTTTTCGGTATGTTGTGCCCCAAGTTATTTGCTATCCGTCAAACCATTCAGACTAAATACTTTGTAAGAAGTTGAAATATTTACCTTTCAACTTGTGATTTCTAGCCCGGATCATGCGAAATGCAATGAATATCAGTAGTTTCGTTAGAAGGAATCGATCTATATGGTGCATTCCTTATAACCAACACTCAAATGTTTTTTTTTTGTTTATTAGCCCAGAAGAATAGCATTTCAAAATACGACGAATGATTTTTTTGCACTGAAAAGGTCCAATCGTATTATAAAGCAACAGGAGAGTCAAGATGGAGATGGAGGTTTGCTTTAGCTTCACTATTCATATAATTAGGTACTATTTGGGCACAATTTGAGAACTTTTTATTACAATGATTAAATTTGTACACTACTAGTTGTATAAAATGATTTTTATTAACCTCTGCGACGCCAGTGGAATTACTCTTATGAATCTAATTACATCAATAATAGCCTAAGTTTGATAAGTGAAATATATTCTAAGCAGTTTATATCTTCTATTAATTATCTGCGAGCGCTTTCGACAGTAGGTAGTACAGTCATCATCTGGCACTCCTCAAACTGTCACTAATACTGTCACTACTGAACTAATACTGAACAAACTGTCAGTATTTTATTCATTATAATTCTTTCACAGCAGAGTTTTAAAGTTACTAGGGCCATCTCCGCCGGAATTACCCTATATCTGACTAACATCTGGTAACCAAGTTTGTTGAAAAGAGAGAGGTCCTCCAATTGGTTCACAGGTTCCCACCTGTGAGAGTTTTTCCACCAAACCCCATGTATCCAATTAATCATACAGCCTATCTATATTAACAAATTATATTTTCTCAACTGAATCACATTAAAAATTACATGAAATATAAAGCACAAAGGACATAGCAAACACCGGACCATTCATCAGGCAGTCTTCATTCACAGGATTATCGACCCTCAATGTAGTAGCTGAGATCAATTTCATCAGGTAACTCTGTAATAGCAACATCAAATCTCTCTTGGACCTTTTTCAAAATCTTGACATCCCCCTCTCCAGAAACGAAAGTGATGGCCAAACCTTTTGAACCAAACCGGCCTGCTCTAGCCACTCTGTGTAAGTAGGTATCGGAGTTTTCTGGCATATCATAGTTGAAGGCAATGTTGACCCTTTCAATGTCCATGCCACGCCCAAAGAGATTCGTAGCTACCAATATTCTCTTCCGGAAATCTTTGAACTGCTCATACCGAGACAGCCTCTCTTTCTGGTTCATTCCTCTGTGAATTCCGATGGCTGGGAAATTCTCTTCAGTCAGCAACTGTTCCAAAGCTACACACCTTTTAGCGGCCTTCACAAAAATTACCACCTGATTGAATTCGAGAACATCGAGTAACTCAAATAATTTTTTATTCTTTTCATTTTCTTTGAGTTTAACGTAATGCTGTTGTAATCCATGCAACGTCAGTTTGGCTTCATCATCTACATATACCTCCAGTGGCTCTTGCATGAATTTCTTGCACACTTGCCTAATGTCACGGCCGAGTGTGGCACTGAACATCATAACTTGCTTGGTGTGAGGGGTGCTTCTGTATATTTCCTGGACGTCTCGCCTCATATCCAATAGTTCCAACATTTTATCACACTCGTCAAGGATGAAATGTTTCAGGTTCTTAAGGACTAGCTTCTTTGACTTAACGAGCGCCAGAATACGTCCAGGCGTACCTACAACAATGTGCGGACATTTGTTTCTCAATATTTCTTCGTCGTTAGCAATAGGCATACCTCCGAAAAAGACGCCCACCTCGACACTGGACATGTATTTACTAAACCTCTTGTACTCATTGCCGATTTGGACGGCCAGTTCGCGAGTGTGGCACATCACCAAAACGTTAACAACATTATCTGCTGGTTCCAGTTGTTGCAGTGTTGCCAGAACAAACACTGCCGTTTTGCCCATACCCGATTTGGCTTGACATAAAATGTCCATACCAATGACTGCCTGAGGAATACATTCGTGCTGAACTTCTGAAGGGTGTTCAAAACCGCAGTCAACAACAGCTCTTAGAATTTCCGATTTCAATAAAAAATCTCTAAAGCCTGAACTGTGTATGGATACGTAAGCTCCTTTGGCCCCTTCCTCCTGTACTTCATTAGTTGTGGGCTCAGCGGTAGTCTGATCGGTATTCACTTCATCTTCGTAGTCCAAAAGAGTATCTACATTCGCCATTGTTCAAGACCTGAAATGAAAGAACAATATGTGAGTACAAAGTGAAAAAAACTTTGATAACATAATTCAATTTGAAATAATGATAATGAAATTATTCATTTAGTAGAAAGCTATATAAGCTTACCTTCTTTTAAGTTCAAAATATCCGAAATGGCCAAAACTAGAAACCACAAACAGGAAAAGAACAGAATAGAGAATGAACGGTATTTTTCCCCAAGCACAAATTAGGTATAACGATTTCTATATGTTGTTGTTCCACTCAGCACCAATATATGACGATGAATGATTTTCTTCTGTTTGGACTAACCTTTTATAGATAAGAAATCCTATTTACCTGTAAACAGGTAAGAAATACCAAGTACCTGTGGAGATTTGAGCAGGTACTAAGCTATGACGCCACTATGACGTCATTAGTGATAAGTGATGTGATCAGGGTGACCTTGAACAATACATCTGGAGCAACTCAAATAATTTGTTATGCATCTGGTGCATGGTTTTGAACTTGAACGATATGTCTGGTGCATAATTAGTTTTGACCTTGAACGATATGTCTGGTGAATAGCTGAAAATGTATTCATTTTCTTTGAGATATTGGGGGTGTGTGACGTCATAACTTTTGATCTTGGGCGAGGGTCACGGTAATGCAGATTATTCTTCAAGTGTCCCAAGTACCTACAAACAACCTTTACAGACTACACATGTCTGAACATCAACTCCTTCAACTAATCTGTGAGCTCATCTAGTCAGTAAGTGACAGTGGAGGGGAAGGGGGTAATGACATTGGAATTTGCATATACGGTAAAGATATCCTTTATGATAATGAAGGATAGATTGCATACACGGAGTGGATTTAGTATAATCCTTCATGTGTACAAAATAGTTGGCATAGATAACACATACACGCACACACATACCTGTCGCACAATAGTAGTGTGGACACCACGCCCTGGTGTGAATTGTGGGGTCTTCGAAGTTATTATGACCAGGCGTATTAGGTGATTTTTCTTTACACACCGAAGCCAGTGACTTTTCATCAAAACAGACATCTGTTGTTATGACCACATTTCAACGGTAACTGCAGGTTAACCCACTGATGTCATTTTGTGGCCACATACACAATTCACACACTTCAAAATTTCAAAGTCATTATCTCAAAGGACAATATTTCAGGTATCATTATGTGGCCATATATACTTGCTTTGTAGTGTGTTTATAAAAAAATTACCTATATAAAAAGTTATAGAATATTTCCTGAATACTGGCAATATATATTTTTTATTTCGATCATTTTCGAAACAACTGAGAGTATTAATAACTGTAACGAGAATGATTTCATACCTGTCAGTTGATCAATACCACAAATGATAACCGAACATTTCAAATAAAAAAAATATAGATTTTGATAAAGACACTTGTACTTATATAATCGATGCTTGTTTTATTTGGTGAACATTTCGTCGTAGTACTTACATCCCAAAAATCCGTTTTTAGCTTTTAAATCTCCTTAATTTTCACCTTTCTCTTGTTTATACTAGAACAAGTCACAACACATAATTTTTAAAATTATGGATTAGCTTCTGAAAGTGGATTGAATTTTCACAAAATTGAACTGGTGAATCTTGAATCAAATTTGCTCTTGATAATGCAGTAGTACCCAATGATTTCATGCAGTATATTACAATGTATTAGAAAGATACTGGAATTGAATAGCGAAATAATAATAATAACATCTTTATTATTCTCAGATATATATTTTTTACATTGTTCTGTCAATGTTGAATGAATTGAGAATAAAATGCGAAGTTCAACTCGATGACAAACAAAGCCACTTTATTGTTCTTTCATAATAGTTATTATTGAATAACTATTTATAGGTACTTTTGGTTTTTCTATACATACCGAAGTCGGCAACTGCAGCCTTTGCTCCATATCACTCTATTGATGCCATTTCATTATGGCCAAGGTATCAGGTATCATTATGTTGTCATAGACTGATGTATCCAATTGTGTTAATAAAAAAATAATCCATGAATCTTCATTAGTTCCTTTTGAACTACAACCTCCGAAGTAAATTTCATAATTTACTTCGGAATTTATCGAAACAAAATCTATAATATATTAAAATATTGAAAATCCCAATTAATAATATGAAGTGGGATGATGAAAGTCAATTCAAAATGAGTTAGAAAACGGATTGTACAAATTCCTTTGGAAAGTACTCACTCAAAATTAGATTTCACTATTTTGAACATATTTTCTACCAAGCTCAACCTTTGAAATAACAAGAAGTTGGATATGTGTTTTCGAAAGTAATCGATCGTATATTGTTGCCTATTTATCAACCTTATTCTGACAATTAAACACATCTTTTTCCACACTTGTTTAATTTACTTTAAGTTTTTTTTATATACACCAAAGCCTTCGACTTTTAAAATTAAATTTTTAAAAATAATTAACTCCTCTTTCACAATGGCCACTGAAAGTGGGTTGAAATTTCATGAATTGAAATCGGCATTGATTATGAGCACAAAATGAAGTCATCACAATTGATCTTACTGATATATTTCAATGTATGGAATTCCCAACTTTGATTTCATTGAATAGTTGGAAACGTAATTCAAAATGTGAAATGTAATGAAAAAATCTTTCAAATTTTGAAATTTGATTCATTACAATTAGTTAGGAACCAGATTGAAGAAATTGCTACCGACCGCCCAAGACGTGTAGAATCTCTGGTGACAATTGAGTAAAACCATTATAAAAATTTCATGTTATCAGTCCTCATTTAATTCTTCTCTTTCTTGATTGTGTTGAATATTAAGTTTTCTTACTCGAGTTAATACATTAATAGCGTTGAAACAAGAGGATTGTTTTTTGTCTTTTGAGATACTAATGTCAACTTCAAAGTAGTTCTTGTCTCACAAATTAAATAACCGGATTTCGAAAAATGTTTCCAAAATCTTTACAGAAATGAGTTAACGCATCAGGCCTTCTGGGCATTTTGGGATTGCCAAGCTGCAAACTGAACTATACCATAATGGAATATTTCCAATACAATCCACATACTTACGACTGACGGTGGGGTATAGTGTCAAGCTCACCACGCTCGCGTCAATGAGCTTGTTTCATGATTTTTGGTTTATAGTTCACTTGATAGAAATTTCAAATTGAAAAACAGTGTATTTTGTTTCATCTCTCTAAGTAATGCAGTTTTTCCGTAATTAATTATTAAAAATCGAATGTGGTAGGGTGGTGAGGTCACACCCCTATTCCCGCTTCTTGTTCGATTGACCAATAGAAACAATAGAAATAATCAACATTGCCAAATCCTAAAATTCACGAAGCTTATAATCATCAATTTAATTATGGAAGTGTAAATGAACCCGTTAACGTTCCAATTAATGAAAAATTCTCCACATGGAATAAAATGTACACGATAAATCATGTTTGAAAATAAGTTCTATATCTAAAATCAGTACACAAAATCGATAGATCACATAATATTCACCTAAACTATGATTTTATGCATTATTTAATAATATACAGTTATGAAAATAAAACATATAGCAAACTGGATTAAAGAAGCATTTCAAATATTCTATTCTAAAATCCTCAATCTGTAGAACTGCAATTTATTACAAAAAAAACGATTTCTACATACATACCTCTTTCTAATATAGCTACTAAATAATATAGCTACTAAATCTTCCAAAAAACTTGAGAGGAAAGTTAATGAGGTCAAGTATAGACAGAATTGATTGTACTCGAACTGATGCAACAAATACTTCTGAGGTAATACCATTAATCATTAACTTTATACTGGCCGTCCAGTGTCAATAAATTGAATATTTCCGTCCCCCTTTCATTCATAGTCATTTTTTAAATGATTTCTATAAATTCTTGAAAGAGTAGAAGGATTGTAGTTCTTTTGTCATCAAATTCAATATTTTCGTTCCCCTTTCATTTATAGTCACTTTTTAAATGATTTCTATAAAGTCTTGGAAGAGTAGAAGGATTGTTGTTCTTTCTTTTCAATACTTTCACCTTTTTTTTCATTATTTTATCGTTCGGGAACCTAAACTCATTATATGAAATAACTCAATTATAAACCAATGCGCTTTCTGTTTTCTTGTGCCTTTCCGCACAATTAAAATCAGCACAAGAAAGCACCATATTAATATTCAAATATATCTCTAAAACACTTTCAAAACATAAACAAACTAAATTCGATGAAAAAACGAATTGTTCCTACGCGAGCTGTCAGCTAAGAAACTCAATGTTGCAAAAACAAGCAGAATGGATCCGATATGACATACATTTTTAATTCCGAATAAACCAATAAAGTGTGATATGGGTACTCCTTTTTCCTGAGAAAATGAACGATCAATTTAAATTTTCTATAATTATTCATTCATTTTTTTTAAGAATGAAGCCAGCAACCAAATAAATATACAAATATATATAAGATCGCTGGACTCCACGAATCAAGCATAAAAATGGACAATAATATTTGCCTTGATAACTGATATAGTACAAGTTATATCTAAATATAATTCTGAATAGAAATAAACGAGCTGTATTTTCGAATGGTTTTCGAATGCTCATGAACCGTAATAAAATAAATCAATTATGCATTCATGCCACCCACCAAAAAAAAAAATTCAATGTTACTGGTATATTAGCCATATTGTCATCCAGTCAGCTAGCCCCCTCTGTAGTGTATGCGACAATGTACTCTTTCTAATGTCAATGGTTTCCACAAACTTCGTATTTTTCTTAAAATAATTTCAAAATGAATGTTGAGCCTAGTTTTATTGAAGCTGACTCCCGACAACTTACCAAAAGTCGATTTTGAAATGATCGATGGATTTTACTTGAAAAATTTGCAATACTTTGGTACCGAAATGAAAAATGAAAAATTGAAATGGTAGGTGGTATATTCAGTAAGTCTCTTTTATTTAAATGACATTCATTTCAGACTTTGTCTTTTATCGAAGGATGGAAAGTTTTGATTTAATTTTTATTTTATCTCGGCAAAGGAGCAATATGATGACTGAAAAGAGAAGCAAAAATATGTACAGTGAAATGTAGAATTACTCCAGAACATATCAATTCAAAAATAACCTGAAAAAATATTTTTCCGAATGTAAACTGATGACACGGAATATGCAGCAAAATAGGTACCCGCCGAGACCTACCTTTTACAAAAAAAAAACGTTCGGTAATTATATAGTTGTAACAGTTGTATTCACACCGAGTTGACAACAATAACAACAAAAATGGCGTCTGTCAAATTGGATCATCAGATCTGTGATTGGATATTAAAAACGAATACATTTGGCAACTCCGCTCTAGACACGATCAATTTTATTGGTCAACAGACACGCGGCCAACTTAAATTCTTGCTTTTCTAATTATTCTTTTTTCTGCAAATATAAAGAGATTTTGGGACCGATTAGGCTAGATAAGTATAATATACCCCTAACTCGATCAGTCTATAAGCAAACCAGTATCATCTTCCATAGCATGAAACAAGCCCATTAGAGGTGTTGTCACTGTCGAGTGGTATCATTGTGGATACTTTACTTATATCTGAAATATTTTCAATTTGATATGTCCATACATCTCTATTAGAACTAGTGTGTCAATATACTTGCTGCAATGTAAATAATATGCCGAGAACGTTTGTATGGGGTATAGGGATATTGTTTTATGATCAAATACTTCATACTCTGAATTCATTCAAATCAAAAATGGTTTTACTTTCTCTTCAATTGAATAAATGTATTAAATCTCGTTTCAGAATAACGGGTGTTGAAGTTGTAATGAATAAGTGGTTATTTCTTGACTGATTATAATATATTTCACTTATCAAACTTAGGCTAATATTGATGTAATTAGATTTATAAGAGTAAAAAATCATTGTATATAACTAGTATCATACAAATTGAATAATTGAAATGAAACGTTCTCAAATTGTGCCCAAATAGTAATTATATGAAAACTAAAAGTAAAACTGAAGCAAACCTCCACCTCAATCTTGACCTTTCTCTTGCTTTATGATACGATTGGACCTTTTCAGTGCAAACAAATTATTCGTCGTACTTTAAAATGTTATTCTTCTGGGTTGATAAATAAAAAAAGGCTTTTGAGAGTCAGCCAGTTGGGTATAAGAAATGCACTGTATAGATCGATTCCTACTAACAAAATTATTGATAGTCATTGCATTTCTCATGACCCGGGCTGGAAATCACAAGTTCGAAGGTGAATATTTCAACTTGCTTTAGTATATGTTTTGAAAAAAAGTTGAGGCATTAATCGATTTTTTTATTCGTTCAGTAAAATATAAATTAAAAAAATTTTTAGGATGCTCAAAATTCAAACCCTAACTTGCAATACAAGAATCAAGTCTTCTCATTGATTGTCGCACACTTTCCAAAATTCTTTGGGTGATGAAATGTGTCTTCGAGAAACTGTCTATATATCACACCATTGAGTCAAGGATGAAGAAAATGTCTCATGACTTTATCACTAATGCTAAAATCCAATAGATGCAATAGCATTTAGATTGAGATAATCCTGGAAATCATTGTTATGAAAGTTTCTGCTGGTCTCCTGAGAAAACTTCATAATTTCGTCGTTACCGAATATCAAATATTCGATTAACTTACTCTACGGTGACGTATCCCCACTCACAATGGGCTCGTTTAGATTTGCCAACCGTAGCGGAATTCCACTACTGTAGCGGAATTTATTCGACGGTAGCGGCGTAGCGGGTTTGAACATAAAATAGCGGAATTTTCTATAAATAATCAATATTGAAAAAAAAATATGGAATTAGAAGAGGCAGTGGATAGCACTCGAAGCTGACACTTGAATAATTGAATGCACAGTCAATACGTTTAGTCTTAGTAGCTGAGGTCATTACATGATGAACGAGAAAAAGAATATTTTTGGATATTTTCATTCATATCATAAACCATATAACCTCCAATATCTTGAAACTAAAAGTCTTGACGTAACAAATTACAGTGGAAATGAAAGATAGTTCATCTGATTGTAGTTCGAGTGAAAGAGCTACCGCAGTTGAAATTGACGGGAAAGAGAAATGTTCAAGAAAATACAAAAAGTCTCGCAAACAAACTTTCTCAACATTGATTATCTGATTTCGAAATCATCATTTCAAGGTAAGAAATATTTGGTCGTGACTACAGCTTTCAAAAATTAACTGCTGTAAATTTAGAAAATTAGGTACCATCTACTGACTTGCGCGGTTGGAAATTAGCATGATTCTGATTCCTGACACTAGTGACATTTCACTTTAGTGGTATCTGAACGGTACACAAACTACAAACTGTGAGTTCTGTGGTGTTTAATTTTGAATAGGGCGCATGCACGAACTGATTCCGTCAGATATACAAGCGTAGCGGAATATGATGCAGTGTAGCGGAATTTTAGTTCATGTCTAGCGACTTTATAGTTCATCCAGTTGGCAACACTAGCGTCCTCTAGTCCACACGACGATTCATTAGTATTGAAATGTGCGTATGTCTGACTTTAAGAAATATATTTTGCGACCCTGGAAATTGTTTGCTGCAATAGCTGTAACAAATAATTTCTCCTACGAAGAAAGAGGTGCTGTTGAAACCAAATGTCCTAAAAAGTACTTGGAAGTAGAACTGTTGAAATAATTTGATTTTATAGTCTGTCTAATTTGACAGCATTTAGGGTACCATAGGTACAGAAGGGTCCTATAATATACTATCCTAATATTCATGTCCAAATATTGAGTGTTTGTGGTTATTGAGTAGGCACAAAAATACTTAGCTGCTGATTTGCCCGAAACCAATATCGAACAATGAATGGAGTGTGTTCCATACGTGAAAAAATGATAACTTATCAAAAATTTCCTCAGTTTCTGTACTTTATAACAATGGTTACCATTCTTTGTTAAAATATATCACATTAATTCGATATGCAAATTGTCGACTGGTCTAATGTTGACCGGCTTCAACAGCGGCATATACTGTTTTTTCAGATTTTGACAGTCTTCATTAATTGGATGTATACGTGGTTCATCGGAATTTTGACACTTCTGGTAGTCCTGAACACATCCGCAATTCGAACTCTTCAATAATTCGACGCATGGTGCTCTATTTTCAAATGCAACCTTTAATATATTTTTTGTATCTCGAATCGAGTCACCACCAAAATACCCTTCAAAATTTATATCTTACCTTCCTTTCTGAGCGTGAACAATTTAAAGTTCACAAGAAATTATTTTCTTTTCAATCGTTATGGACTGATTTGTTACCTACGAGTACTAACGATCAGTTCAGTGCAGAAAGGAGAACGGTGATTCAATCAAATAATTGATATTCCATGGCGAACAAATCTCTAATTTTGAACTGGTCGACTGCTTTCGCAGACACATTCCAGAATACATTGGGTTTTATATGTTCCGATATTTATATATCGAAAACCCACTCACACAGGACAGTATCTGAACCAGAAATCCAACCACCATCAATCGACTAAGACTCTACTAGGCCGTGCCGTCGGGCTCTGTAATATAAAGAAAGGTCTCAAAAGGGAACTAGGCATCATCAAAAACGACCTTCAACGGAATGGTTACTCCAGAGTGATGGTAGAACAGGTTTTAGCTAGAAGACAGCAAGAGCTCCACAAGGAAGAGAAGCCTCCACAACTAGTACTTGTACTTCCCTACATCAGAGGATTATCGGAAAGGATACGACAGATTGGGTCCAAGTATAACATCAGGACCTGCTTCAGATCTGGGAACACTATCCGTAGCAGCCTCACGAAAACCAGACCATCAAACGCGGGCTGCGATTCCAAGAATTGCATTTACCGGTTATCCTGCGAATGCGGTGAATCATTCATCGGTGAAACTAAGAGGCCATTGAAAGTTCGCATTGCTAAGCACAAGAAACACACACAGCGAAGAGAAATCAGCAAATCCGGAATAGCAGAGGATGTTTGGGCTCATCAACATAATATCAAGTGGGCTCAAGCTGAAATCATCCACAAAGGGGAACACTGGTTTAGGAGAAAATTCAAAGAAGCCGCGTATATGTTTTCCAACAACGAAATTAGTCAAGTTAGCGTAGAGATACGTAACATATGGAAACCTCTAATCAAACGAAAAACGACCAACTCCTGCTAAAAACCAATGAAGCGGAGAGAGAGAAGAGGGGATAGGTGAAAGAACTCGAATGGCCTATAAATAGTCGGATCTCGGAGGAATAAGTCCAGTTATCACCCGAAGACAATTCTGGATACTAACAATCGAAACGTCGTGACGTAACTTGGTTTGAAATCTTTCAATTTTAATTTTTCATTTTTCGTTAATAATAATTTTTAATTTTCAGCTTTTATTGATATTTCAATTTTTATTTTTTGGTTGTTGTTTGGTTTTATGTTATTTCTTTGTAATTTCCGTATTTTTGTTCAAATAAAATTGTTATTTTCGGATAATTTTTTTAATATTTAACAGGAATTTCAAATCAATTTATATTATATCAGGCAAGACAACAATTTGACTTCTTATTATACCAAGCCTGGGGAAAATCAGCGACAAGTGGAAATGCAATATCAGGATTCAGGACAGCAGGAGTTTTCCCTCTTAATCCAGGAGCCTTCAGTGAGAACATTGACTAACCCGTTGAGAGAAATATCGGACATGCAACGCAGGCCCAATCAATTTCAGATCCAGGCCCAAGTGAATCCATTCAGACGGTGGATCAACCAACACCAACAAAAGTAATTAGCGAAGTGTCTACACTGCCTGTAAAACTACACGAAGTCCGCAAACGAGCTACAAGTAAGCATTCCTTTGACATCTGAAGAGCATATTGAAAAACGGAAAATTTTACGTAACGAAAGGTAATTCATAGGTTGTCTGATAGCAGCTGCGAAAAAATTCCCATCGTTTTCAATGATACCTCTGAAAGTGAAACTGAAGACAGATGATGATAACTGCAAAGGTTGTGGTGATAATTATTAAAAGATACAACTGATAGAAGATTGGATACAATGCAATATTTGCATGTTCAGGATGCATGAAAATTGCACCGAATTTGAGGACAAGGATTCATACTGCGGTAATGAGAAAAAAGAGCTAAAAGATCTCAAGGGCAAAGAGAAAAAAAGGAGTGGCATCTCTACTCGACTGCTATGGATATCATTCCCGGACATTCTGGGAGAAATGGTCAGTCCTAATTTTTCTTACAAATTTAAAACTACGTTATTGCATTTCTCAAAGTGATTCATCGATAATATTTAATAATAATTATAGGTGAAGTTAAATTTTTGTGTTAATTAATGTTTTATTCATTATAATTCCTTCAAAGCAGAGTTTCAAAGTTACTAGGGCTATCTCCACCGGAATTACCCTATATCTGACTAACATCTGGTAACCAGGTTTGTTGAATAGAGAGAAGGTCCTTCAGTTGGTTCACAGGTTCCCACCTGTGAGAGTTTTTCCACCAAACCCCATGTATCCAATTAAACATACAGCCTATCTATATTAACAAACTATATTTTCTCAACTGAATCACATTAAAAATTACATTTTCTCAACTGAATCACATAAAAAATTACATGAAATATAAAGCACATAGGAAATAGCAAACACCGAACCATTCTTGAGGCAGTCTTCATTCACAGGATTATCGACCCTCAATGTAGTAGCTGAGATCAATTTCATCAGGTAACTCTGTAATAGCAACATCAAATCTCTCTTGGACCTTTTTCAAAATCTTGACATCCCCCTCTTCGGAAACGAAAGTGATGGCCAAACCTTTTGAACCAAACCGGCCTGCTCTAGCCACTCTGTGTAAGTAGGTATCGGAGTTTTCTGGCATATCATAGTTGAAGACAATATTGACCCTTTCAATGTCCATGCCACGCCCAAAGAGATTCGTAGCTACCAATATTCTCTTCCGGAAATCTTTGAATTGCTCATACCGAGACAGCCTCTCTTTTTGGTTCATTCCTTTGTGAATTCCGATGGCTGGGAAATTCTCTTCAGTCAGCAACTGTTCTAGAGCTACACACCTTTTAGCTGCCTTCACAAAAATTACTACCTGATTGAATTCGAGAACATCGAGTAACTCAAATAATTTTTTATTCTTTTCATTTTCTTTGAGTTTAACGTAATGCTGTTGTAATCCATGCAACGTCAGTTTGGCTTCATCATCTACATATACCTCCAGTGGCTCTTGCATGAATTTCTTGCACACTTTCCTAATTTCTTTGCCGAGTGTGGCACTGAACATCATCACTTGCTTGGTGTGTGGTGTGTTTCTGTATATTTCCTGGACGTCTCGCCTCATATCCAATAGTTCCAGCATTTTATCACACTCGTCAAGGATGAAATGTTTCAGGTTCTTCAGGTTTAGCTTTTTTGACTTAACGAGCGCCAGAATACGTCCAGGCGTACCTACAACAATGTGCGGGCATTTGTTTTTCAATATTTGTTCGTCGTTAGCAATAGGCATACCTCCGAAAAAGACGCCCACCTCGACACTGGACATGTATTTACTAAACCTCTTGTACTCATTGCCGATTTGGACGGCCAGTTCGCGAGTGTGGCACATCACCAAAACGTTAACAACATTATCTGCTGGTTCCAGTTGTTGCAGTGTTGCCAGAACAAACACTGCCGTTTTGCCCATACCCGATTTGGCTTGACATAAAATGTCCATACCAATGACTGCCTGAGGAATACATTCATGTTGAACTTCTGAAGGGTGTTCAAAACCGCAGTCAACAACAGCTCTTAGAATTTCCGATTTCAATAAAAAATCTCTAAAGCCTGAACTGTGTATGGATACATAAGCTCCTTTGGCCCCTTCCTCCTTTACTTCATTAGCTGTGGGCTCAGCGGTAGTCTGTTCAGTATTCACTTCATCTTCGTAGTCCAAAAGAACATCTGCATCTGCCATTGTTTAAGAACTGAAATGAAAGAACAATATGTGAGTACAAATTGAAAAAAACTTGAATTTGTAGTGGCTGCCGAAAATTGATAGCTTCAGAAATATCTTCTGTTTACATCAAACTCATCAATACATCAATTTGATTTAAGGACACTGAAATTATTCATTTAATGAAAAGATGTACACACTTACCTTCTTTTTGAGTTTAATATATCCCAAGCGGCCAAACCTCGACACCACAAACAAGAAACGGATAGAAAAGAGAATGAACGATATTTTATTCCCCAAACACAAATTAATAATAACGATTTCTATATGTTGTCGTTCCACTCCGCACTATATATGACAATGAATACTTTATTTTTGTTTGGAGTAACCTTTTATAAGTAAGAAATCCTAGTTACCTGAGAACAGGTAAGAAATCCCATTTACCTATGGAGATGGACATGTTCTCTCAAAAGTAACATGTAATAGTCGTAACCCTTTCACATATAATATTGTGTATTAACTTTCATTGTGTTACTGTTATTCGAATAAAGTATATAAAATTTTAAGTCGAAATTATTGTGGATCAAATAGACAAATAATCTGTTGCCCTTCTACGCTTCCGTAGATACTTATGCTACAAGGTATCCGGAAAGTCCGAAACCATTTTTAGATATCTTTAAAATATTATTCTTCAGTTTTACGAACTTTGGATCATTCAAAAGCAAAATTATTAAAAGTAAAACGGTGGTGGACAATGTAGATAATGCAATTACAGTGCTTGGGTACTTCACAGATTTTCCAGAAGAATCTATGAAATATGCGGCCCGAGATTTGGAATTGAATAAAATGAGTAAGACAAGAAGAAATTGAAAGACTGGAAAAAGTTAGACAGTAAACAAAATGATATTTTAAATTTATACAGGGCAAAAATGAAAACCTATAATGATGAAACTAAACTAATAGTCACCATTTCAGAATAATTTTGACATAAAAGTTAACAATTTCAAAAAGGTGATGAAATTTAAGACCTGTACAAACAAGAAATTTTTCACCGTGTGTTTTTATTTCTATTATCTTGAGTATTATTCAATAGTTCACTATTTGAACCTTTCAAATAGTGAAATTGTTAGATCAGATAGAACAGTTAGTTTGGAATTGGGTAAATACTTAACAAAATATGTTTTAACTGAAATGTCTGTAGTTTTTTGCAGTAACAAGTATTTTGAAAAATCAATTTACAATGGTTTGATAGTGAAATAACCCTTCAAAGTATTTTTTTTGAACAGTTTGACGAATAGCAAATAACTTGGCACAGCATACCGTAAAGTATCCACATATTACAAAGTATCATCTAATAGTGAACAAAGAAAACATTAAAATATATATCTGAATAACATCTAGTAACCAGTAGAGTCAGTCATACATAATTGATGAGTATCTCGTTCCAGTAGGTAACGACGTTGTTGGCATTGTTTTGTTGAACAGAGAGAGGTTCTCCACTTGGATAACCTCACCTGTGAGTTACCGATATGAACTGCATTTTTCTGTAATTAAAATTATAAACGTACTAGCCATATGGTAACTATGAATTAATTGCTGATTACATCTATCATAGGTAATTCAACGTATGCACACTTGTGACAACGAATTTTTAAAATTGCATAGGACATTGCAATCAGATTCAACCGTTATTAGGTTAAGATTTAACTTGAATAGTTATTTAAAAAACATCAATTCGCTATTCATCTCATACTGAAGAATCATTTTTCCGTGAATGTGTAACATTTTTCTTAATTGAAGGAGAGTTTATTCGTTCGGCTCTATTCACACATCTTGTTCAAAATTTCTGCAAATGACACAATCTCTAACTGTCCGTACCTGTTCAAATACTTTGATGGCACCTAAAAATGTCAACAATCTGAAGACTTCAATACACATTACATGTTATCAATAAATTGGACACTAGATTGGAACCATGTGGCACACCGTTGGAGTAGCAAGTTCCTAGCATTTTTTTTCGTTACCAGAATTCATTTTTATTGTCTTCGACAGCAGTTAGTCTACGACTTACAGTTGCAGACCAAGGACAGAGATATTAACCTGCCTAGGACCTATGCGACTGTATTTCAAGCATAAATCTGTGCTATTGAATAATTGTGTGCGGAGAGATTGGTGGAATTCCACCTCATACACAAGTCAACAAAATTCTCAGTCAATCGGTGTTGAAAGCTCTTGGCTCCTATCCAGCAACGTCTAACTTTGGTAGCAAATTGGTAAAAACGACTCTCCTCAATAGGAGACTGCTGACTTCCTTGCAAAGGAGGGTGCAAGCAGTTTCATCGGACCAGAACCTGTTATTGGTATCGCTTTAGGTTTTGCCAAATAAACATTGAACTCCTGGATGGCTTGAAGATTTCTTCTGGCAAAATCTTCCAGGATTGGCTCCCTCCAAGGTGTTCATTCACCCATCGAAGCTTGAAACCAAACAATTGTTGGACTACAGTAGAGATGAACTATTATGTCTAACGAGCCTTCTCACAGAGGCGACACATACTGTCGCAGAGAGCAGAGCACGTACTTTTTGCCTGATCCGTTGCGGACCGAGTCAGTTTTTTCACAATATTAACTAATTGGCTTCGTTAAGAAGCTGGGTTTATTTGATCGAGTGGAATAGGGTTGCGGTGGCAGGTTGAATAGACCCACTCACTTTTGATCTAACCTAACCTAACCCAGTAAGTAACTAGTACGAATGATTTTTATGAAACATCATTATATCAGATTCATATCTTTAAGTGTTGAATGGTCATGAAGTTTTCGTTACGATTTTAAGGAACACAGTACAAGATTTTTGAAAAATGTTGAAACTACAAAAAGAAGAAGTAATAATAAAGCACTCATAAGAAATGTGGAAAGCAGTGATTTTCTATTGAATAAAAGTTATGATTAACCAGGAATTTTTCAAGTTGACTTTTGAAAATCAATGTATTCGTGTTGAACGTTATCTGATAGTAGATTGTAAATTATTGGTGCTATATGATTCCAGAGGCACAATGATTTTCCCAATTTCTAATAAGCTAATTATTGAATTATTTTTGTAGATTGAGTTCTTGTTCTTGAACAAATACCTGCTTATGCCCATGCAGTATATAAAGTGAAGACTCCTGAATGAATCTGTACATGACATTTTATAGTCTAGTGCCAGCATTGAACGAATTATGTGCTTTTGAGCAATGAAATTATAACGTGATGAGCTTGATAGCCCCCAAAAAGTCCATATCTCAATGCTCTTTGAACATATGCGTAATAGAGCTACAACAACTGTAAGATTTAGAATCCCTCTCATGTTCATGAATTGAAAAGCTACTGTTTGCAACTTAGATGTAAAGATGCGTTTGAAACTATTGTTTTTGTCCGAAAATCTCGGGGTTCTATAAGCAAAATTTATTTTTTTGGAAAAAAACGCTTTTTTCTTTCACTTCTCCATCTCTATATAAAAAAAAGTGTGGAAATTCCAAATAAAGAAAGAAAGTAATTGAGTTCAAAATAAACTCTTTACAAAGATGTGTAGATCATGCAAAGACGTTATTTTCAGATCCAAACTGGAATATAAAGCCATCTCTACACAACTCCTTTCACATGAATTGAATGACTAAACGAAAAATACAAATTTTATATGAACATTGCATTATACGAAAATTAAGCTTTCCTATTCAGTTTGTACTTCAAAAATTCGTTAAGAAATTGAATCAGATATCATTCATAGGTACGCTACACAATATAATACATGAAAGAGTTACGATATAAAATTTCACTCACATGAAACACTATCGTCCTCAATTGCGGATTTCGAAGATTCCGAATAAGACACTTGTCTTATTACCTCATCTGCACCGTTCTGAATAATATTGCAGGAAGAGGCAGTCATTCATAACATTATGACTTTATGTCACGGATGAGATGAATCTATTTATGTCACAATAACAGTTCATAAAGACATTCATACGCTCATTGGATTCGATCCGTCGTACTGGTGATGGGTGAATTATTAATCAGTCGGACACAGCGTTTACAAATAATAAAATTTATTAATACCACCAACAACACGACAAACAGAAAAAATAACAGTGGAACCTCGTGGTTCACGGCCGAAATCTCAAAACACAATGAATGAATTCCTCGGCTAAAAATTTAAGTAACATTCTCACTGACAAAAGGTCGAGTTATAAATTTAGTCAAAAAGGAACAACCACTTGCGCCCTTGTCTTAACTTATAAAAGTGTTAACAGTGAGTACCTACTTGAAACATCCCAAGTGGCTTCGTTCTAAATATCCATCTATTTTTTTGGCAATAAACTTTCTTTCCTTGCATCTGAAAGACACTTTCGTGTATGATCCACACATCTTTGTGAAGTTCCTCGGTTTCTTCAAAATTATTTAAACAGTTTTATAAAACGTTTTTCTCTATGAATAATTTGGGGATTTTTTAGTATTTCCAACAGCATCATTTTTATCGCCATCACTGTTACGACAATCAAATATTCATCAAAATTTAAAAAACAAATAAATGTTCTTATTACCAGATGTTCCGCTGTAGATCTAATGTCCCCTATAACAATTTGTGGTGAAATAAGAATCATGAAAATAGAGTGTGGTTCACCGATAAACGCATTTTAGTGCTCTCATTTCACAGACTGAACGGAAACATTTGGTGTTATATCAATAATATAACTGAGGGGCACAGAAACGTATTCTACGAACTGACTTTATTTCTATATTTGTGTCTCCAAAGGCCAACTCTGAGAGCGATATCAGATATTTATACGGATGTGAATTTAGTTGTAAAAATTATGTTATTATATGATAACAACGTTCATCCGACGTTTCTTTGAATTTGATTTAGTGAATCTGTGACGATTTACGAAAAGTGTTGTTTTAAGTGAAAAGTGAGACAAAAGAATTTTTCTGATCTTCACGATGTCTTTGCCGATTTACTTCAATATTTTCACGTAAGTACTGAATAATCTTCAAATAAACAATTTGAACCAAGCTTTTCAATCACAATAACAATCATATATACAGTGCATTTCTTTAATGTCCCCTCCCCTTTTATTTTTTGAACGAGTCGACTCAAAAAATTGAAATTTGGTATAGTGAAATTAATGCATGAATACTTTATTTTGAAGTGAAATTTACAGATGAAACTTTCAAGATGGCGACTGGGCGCCATCTGGGGAAAAAAATTAATTGGAAAGAGGGGTCTTGTGACACATCATTTTGAAGATCCTGACGAGTAGGTACTTCATAACCCTAGAATATGAAGTCAATATCTTCACCTACTACATAATGGCAGAACATTTAATGATTTCCTGAAGACAAACACATTAATATCGATATTTCTAGAAATATTGCTTTTTATCTGCCTTATGGCAATTCCAACAACCCGATAAGTTCTGTTAAGTTATTTTTTGTTTATAGAAACGGCAAAACATGTCAGTACGACAATGAACATCATTGTTCAGTTAGAATAAGGTACCACGTCAACAATCTCTAAAATAGTCAATTCTCGTCCATTGGAAGAAAAAATTGAAGCGATTTTTATTTACGGTGCGACGCGTAACTTTCACGAGACCGAAAGGATTTTCAATGAACGTTTTCCGAATCGTCCTCTGTAGAAAATATTTGAGGGAACTTGTATCCAAATTCGCAACTACCGGTAGTGTACATAACAAAAAGCCCTCAGGTCATCCGTCCATTCCGGAAGAGCAGTAAGTGCAAATAATTGGTGAGATGGTAGTAGATTCTGAATGTTTATGAGGTGTCTCTTTCTACTGTGTGGAGAATTTTGAAGAGGAACAGGTATCATCCATAAAAAATTAAAATGGTACACCAATTAACTGGAGATGACCCTGATCGTAGAACAGAATTCTGCGAAATCATGATGGAAACCATATGCAAGGCATCCTACCTATCTCTACAATATTTAAATTTTGTGACGAATGCATCTTTTTTTAGACGGCAATGTTCACAGACAAAATTGCCGTTATTGGAGTGACATCAACCTTTACATTTTCCAGGAAACACATACCCAATTTCCAAAAAAACCTAAAGTTTGGGCAGGAATATTGGGAAACCATATTGTAGGACCTCTATTTATTGATCAAAATTCAACAGGGGACCCTCTCATCACTGACATCGTCGAAGCGACTCCTAATGAATTCGTAATTGATATTGTATTCCAAAAAGATGGAGCACCACCACGTTACTCCAGACAAGTAAGAAACTGTTTGGATACTACTTTTCTCGGTCGTTGGATTGGCCGTCGAAGTCCTACAAAATGGCCAGCCCGCTCGCCAGATTTGACACCTTTGAACTTTTTTATGGGGCTATTTGAAGCAGAAGGTGTACGAAACTGAAACTGCTTCAATATTGGATGTACGGCAGAGAATAATAAATATTTGTAGAGATATTGACGTTACTGTGTTCGAAAATGTTCGGCGTGAAATATCGGATAGGCGGTTTAAAGTCAATAAGCGCAATAAGTGGCTCTGATTCCTCCACATCTTCAGTCTCCTTGCAACAAAATATTTTCATGCATACGTGGTTATACCAGATTGATTCTGGTAAGCTAGCTGAGCAAGAAACTTGTATTTGTAAATATAAAATTTGCTAAAAGAAACTGCAAATGTGTGGTTGACTTTTGTTGATAAAGTATTGCCATCCTTACACCTCATACCAGGCAGTAATCAAGACCAATTGAGGACTCAATTGTCCTTCAGGCAACGACAGCAGCCTCCGTAACAGCGTCAATTGCGGGCTAACTTCAGAATTTTCTGGTAAGAGTCACAAATGTTTGGTTAACTCCTGTACATTTGTTCTTCTTGCAACCGAGTTGAAAAAAATATGTTTTGCTGATAAACAGCTGTCGTCACCCTACGAACAACAACTCTCAGAAGTCGAAACTTGTGCGAGCTAATGGCTAACGAGGTCTTACCTTTCAACTTGTGATTCCTAACACTAGTTGGACGTAGAAGTGAAAATCGATTTTACGGCCTGCGGCTTGAACCACCGATTCACATAGCGTTTTATTGAATTAATAGAGAAAAGTATCCAGAAAACAAACCAAACCAAAAATCTTCATTTTCTATTAAGATTACAATACTGACGAGAATTTATTTACATTATGTACAATACAAAATCATTCTTCCACATGTGGGAGTCAGGAGGGGGTGGGGGGAACGGTGGGGGGATGACTGCATTGTTGAGCCCAGGAAGACAACATAATGCACGCCATCACACAGTCCTACAATTGAACAGTGTGAGAGCTACCCGCTAGTGTTAGCGGGTAGCTCTCCTCTCAACAGATTTCCGCTTCAGCCTCCGTTTGTGACATATCGCTTCCTGCCGAATCTCACGCGAGAGTTCTTCTTGCGTTGCGGTTTCGATATTCTTAATCTCATTTTAATCTATGCAAGCTAGTGTAAGTTGTCCGGAACCTTCTGGAAAAAGTTCATAAAAAAACAGGTAAGAGTAATTCGGCTATTACGCTGAAGCGTGAATTATCAGCAAAGCACCCGCGTCAACCCGATCCTCTATCGACCTACCATTCTCACACCTGGCTTCACTGTATTGATGAAGGACAATAAACCAAGATGACGTCCTATTATTGAGTGATATTTTTTATTCACATCACGCCACTCGTTGAACATTCTTTTTTATGGCATACAGCTCCCTTAATTTTTTTTTTCAAGCAGGTTCCTTTCTGTAGATGTCAACTTCGGTACAAACATGCTCTTCATTTCCCGATTTGCTGATTTCTTCACGCTGGGTGTTTTTCTTGTGCTTGCCAGTACGGAGTTCCAATGGCCTTTTGGTTTCACTGCTGCTAAAAAGTCACTAGTGAGGCGAGCGAAAAGTATCGCGGAAAACCTTAGGTTCCGCGAGAAACCCTATCTCTCATTTCAAGAGCCTCCACGTGTTGTGAATAATCCGCCGACCGCTGATCAGGTGGAATCCTTCTGGAAGAAAATCTATGAACACCCACATCCACTCAACTTATACACTCCAGTCCTAGCGCAGATCGAAGATTTCAACATAGAGCTTCGACAGCCTGAGCTCAATGAACTGCGCAACCCGATAACCTCGGATGACGTTCGAAGAACTCTTGTGGGTTCCAAGAACTTTGCTGCTCCAGGTCCAAATGGGCTGCTGAACACTTTGATCTTAGCCAAGGTGGAAAAATTGACAAGCACCCACCGCCATCTGCCAGAGGTTTCAACTCATGGCTGGACGAAGAGCAGCCAATTCCGGATTGATTTGTCGAGGGGCGGACGGTTCTCATCCCCAAAAGCGGAGATTTGTCGATTTTTAAGAATTACAGACCGATAACATGCTTGAATTCGTGTTATAAGTTGTTTACAAGCATATCATACACACCAATACTCACAGCAGTTGACTCAGTGATCAAACGGATATATGAGCAGAGAGGGTCGAAGAGAGGAGTCGCTGGATGTAAACTTAACCTGTAACGCAGGACTTGATGCAATATAAGCGTAACCTCTCTATGGCATGGAACGATTATCGCAAGGCATTTGATACAACATCGCATGAGCTCATCTTGCATTTGCTCAAATGCCTTGCGGTACATGACAAAATAGTGACATGTATTGAACAACTGATACCATTCTGGCAAACTCGGTTCACCATAACATCTGGTCAAGCCAAACAGGGTCCAAACAGGGTGGACTCTGGCTTGACCACTTTCAGAATGGGTGTTTTTCAGGGCGATTCCCTCAGTCCCCTTCTCTTCTGCCTCTCACTATTGCCATTATCAGTTGCGCTCAGAAATACTCGAGGGTATGACTGTGGCACCCTCGGAAACCGGATGCACATGATGACCCATTTGTTTTATATGGATGATCTTCAACTTTATGCCTCTGGAGAGAAAGATCTCCATCAGTCCTTGAGGTTGGTGGAAGAGTACATGCATGCTATCCGCATGAAATTCGGGATAGACAAATGTGCAATGGTGCATCTTAAAAGAGGACGATTCGGGGACTACAGAGAGGATGTTCAGCTCGTAGATGAAAGCATCCTACACCATTTAGATGCCGAAGAGACGTA
Source organism: Leptinotarsa decemlineata (assembly GCF_000500325.1). Lineage (NCBI taxonomy): Eukaryota > Metazoa > Arthropoda > Insecta > Coleoptera > Chrysomelidae > Leptinotarsa > Leptinotarsa decemlineata. The sequence goes on along the minus strand of NW_019291105.1, from coordinate 67,817 downwards.
TACTTAACTCGGGGTGGAACAACGCCACTCACAAGAGGTAACAGCAGTGACGAACTCTCTCCGCGGCAAGTATCAGCACAAACTTCGACAGAACTGGTCATCGGAAATAATATTAGGAAAAAAAATAGAAATAAAAATGATAATTATAATAATGATCATATTTTTATAAATATAAGAATAAAATGGGGTTACATTCGTTACAATAAAATGAATTGAAAAATACTTGAAAATCAGAAAACTCCACAGAAGGCGAACCTGTCTGCCGATGTTTCGTTATTTCTTCTCTGTTAATGGTTTGTTAGGCAATTGAAGTTCAAACTTCGAACAAGAAATATTTCAAACACATTCAAACAAATGGAACGAGAGAGTTCTTCGCACAATGCGTTCTTTGGTGAAATAGTCCCTTCGCGAAATAAAAATCGAGCGGTCTCAGTGATTTTCGGATTTTTCTATGAATTTGGAGATGACCTGGTTATATATAAGACAGGCAGTATATTGTCCACGTCAAATTATACTAAATCTTCTTCATTTCCTTTGTGTTGAGTGAAAATCGCTGTGACACACCCTGCACCAACCGCAGATTGGAAATAAAAAAAATATTTGCCATGAAAACATATGAATACATCGACAAAATCCTTGCTGTCTGTCGTCCAGGGGCAAACGCGGCGACCGGATGGGGCCAAAAGGTAACAAGAACGTCCGTCCGTCGAACAGCTGTTCGACATGTGTGCACTTTGAATTCCTTTTCGCCAGGTGCTAGTCCTCGGCGCTGTTCTTAATTCTACAGCTTTTTGGTTATTCCTTTCATGTGATCGTTCTGTTCGGGACGATCGAGATGAGGTCCTTTTGTGAGAAATATTTCGTATCAAAATTACAAGTTTCATAAAGGGTTTGGCATGTTCATTATCCTCTGCCTGTTCTCCAAGTCGGTTTATGTGGAATAATGATGGTATTTCGAAATATTTACAATACTGTTGTGTGAGAATATCACGATTTTTCTTGTGTTCTGCAATTTCTCTCGTTGTTATTATATTAGGAAATGAATAATAATAATAATAAAAACCAGCAAAGGAGTTTTTACGTAATGAATAGGAAGACTTAGCAAATTGTATCTGAAATACTGGCCTGGAAGATAATAAAGCTGCTGACACTCTTGCCAGGGTGGGCTGTGTGAGCAGTTTCATGAACCTGTCATTGACATCGCTTTCAGTTTTGCCAAACAAACATTGATCACCTAGCAAGAAGAGTTTCAGATTTCTGGCAAAATCTACTATAATTGGCCCATTTCAAGACATTTATACATCCATACATCCAGGGCTTTAGCGAAAAGAAAAACCAGGGGGGGAGGGAATCCAAATTTTCCCAACCCCACCAGCAATATTTCCCAACATTCGAAAAAATGAAAGCCGAGGGATTAGTTACTAGTATAATATATTAATTTTCGTACTTAGCTACATCGTACTAGATACTTAGCTATCCAAAGATTGGCTGAATGCTTATGCCCGTTAAGGTATGCACAAACAAAAATACATTTTCCCATCCTTGTCCTGGTTCTTTACCTTACCTTATTATCTCTCCCTTTTTTTCTCTCATTTTCATTTTTTTATTTCTTATTAATTTTTTTACTATGATTTCCCAAATTTTTCCCGAGTTGGAAAAGCAGAGGGGGGTTCCCCCCATGGCGACGGCCCTGCATACATCCTTTAAAGTATGTTATCAAATAATTGTGCAGATACGTTCAATATTGTCCATCAGGCCCACATACAGGAAACTGCCATTTGAAATCATTATATGAAAAGCTTTTGGACTTTTCGAAGTTGTGCGTGCCATCTCTGCAGCAGAGCATATACTGTTTGCCTGCCCCGCAATGGAAATTATGATTTCAGTGTCCAAATTTCAATCTCGCCATCCGATCTGAAATATTACTCAAGTACTCTATTTGGCTTCGAGTATGAATAGGTGTTAGCCACAGTAAGCCAGGTCACCGTACTTAACGCCTATGGACTTTTACCTCAGAAAGATCTTATTTTTAAATTTCCGACCAATTTTAGATACGAATTGGAAGCGGCAGTGATGCAAAGTTTTGCTTCTCTCACTCCTATTGAACAAATTCATTCGGCAATTATCATCAGCTATATCGAAACTATGCGTTTCAATTACTGCTGTGAAAAGCTTTCTCAACATTTGATATCTACTACTGAACATTTTTTTTCTGTTTTATCGCAGCGTCGTCTAAAGCCTATTTGATCAAAGTGTGCGTTTCAAAGTCTACATGAAAAAACCTAAAAGCTTTGAATTTCAAAGGTGATTCTAGCAAAACATCAAGTGTGCTAGATTTTTGGAAAGGTAATTTCAAGTTATACTGAAATATGCAGGAATATACAGGGTGTCTCATTAAAAAATAGTGTTCCATCAATAACTATTGAAATCTCATTTAAAAAAATAAGTTGTTCATACTATTGAATTCTTCTTAAAAAAGGTCTTCGGAAATGTTTTCATAGAAACAAGAAATTTTTGACAGAAAAAAATGCACATTATCGAAAATCATGCTGTAACTCAGAAACGATGATAGATATCGATATGCGGTTTTCACCATTGAGTTTGTCATCTATCGCCAAGGTGGANTGTCGTGTTTCTTTTTGGAACGAAACCTTTTACTTGAGCCCAAACGAGTTGAATGGGATTGAATTTGCAATGATAAGGGGACAGACGTACTATTTCTTTCTGGCTCCTATCATTTTCTCTAGGGTTGGTATTTAATTTTTGAATCAAAAAGAATGTATAAATAGAAAGGGTTATATTTTTAGAAGTGACTAATTTTTGGGATAGAAAGTTTTTGGCTTTCTACTACTCCATCTTGATACAACAAATGTGGGAATCTTCCAAAGGAAGGAAGGAAGTAATCTATTTTGAAATAAGTAACTCTATACAGGTATATAGAGTATAGAATATATATGTAAAGAGTTACTAATTTTAAAGTTGATTACTTCCTTCCTTTCTTTGGAAGATTTCCATATTATTTGTATCAAGATGGAGTAGTAGAAAGCCAAAAACTTTATTTCCCAAAAAGAATGTACTATTCGTCTAATTGCTGGTTTGTAGTTTTCATCAACAGACACAGTTTTTTTTCTGAAGACGGTTTTGGTGATTTAACAGCTACATTTTTTTCTCATTCTTGAATTTATATATCGATGATATGAAACTTCGGTCATTTGCAAACACATTTCCACCAGAGTATCAACGGTATACGAAGGATTTTGTTTATATGAGAGCGTTATATGCAGCAAAATAATATTCTATTCGTATCTCAGATATGCCTGATTTGGTCGGGTAAGCTGTGAAAATTGTTTATTTCAAAACGGTACTTATTTTAAAATCATGCCTCGTATTCGATGATAATTTCTTTAAATAATTTATTTCAAATAACCATGAATTTCTGGTTGAATCACTATTTGTTCTTTCAGTATGGAGAAACAATGTACGAACAATAGATAAACAACAAAGTTGTAAGATTAATGTTAATCCATGCATGTAACAATATTAATATTCATTATCATTACAATAATATAAGATGCAGTTCCCAAGAAAACACAATAGCCATAGTGAGAAAGCTGATATAACACAATCACTACCTATATATTCGAAAGCGGAATAAAAGTATTTCATCAGTGTTCTGATAAGTGCGTTGTTAACATGTTCGTTGGTTTTTTGCGAGAATTCGATCCACTGCTTTCTGACTGGACGGTGTTCAAGAAGCAACTAGAAAACTTTTTTCTCGCCAACAACATCACTAACCCAAACAAAAAACGTGCCTTATTTTTAAACACTTTGAACGAAGAATGCTACAAAGTGCTAATGACCTGGTGCCATCCAGTACCACCTGAGAGTATTCCGTTTAACACCTTGCTGTTAATGTTTGACCAGCAATTTGCAGAGTGCGTGTTTATGAACAGATTCAAGTTTTACAACTCTAGAAAAGCAGAGGAAGAAAATATCGAAGAATGGGCTGCACGTGTCAAACTCTTAGCTGACTGCTGCCACTTTGGACCAGAATTAGATGTATGCTTGAGGGACAAATTCATAACTGGATTGGGAAATTACAGTGTTTTCCAGTTTTTCGATGGAAAAACGGATACCTCTTTCGACGAAGCTGTTCAAATTGTACTTGGGAATCGAGAATTTGAGACAAAGGAAATTTCGTCGGAAGATTATGACTTCGATCCAGTTTATGGATGGCAAAACTGTCGTTTCGATTATTCAACCGCTCTTAATCAAAATTCAACATTTTCTTTGTATGAATGAATAACTTAGTGTGGGAGCTTAATGAATTCTAAGTTATTCGTTCGTTGTCAACGGAACTATTTTATTCAACTGGTTAAATGAATTCAGATTGTCTTTTTCAAGTGATAGATAAGTTAGAATGAATTAATTATACAGAAATGACCGATTTGGAAATGGTCATGACAATTTGAGATGTTGATGAGTTTCCCATTCACAACATCATTAATTATAAAGCCTGTAATGTAAATTCAGTTGAGGATTTAGTCAGTACAATAAAGTTTTTTGTTTTAATTTTTTCCTGGGATTCTTAAGTAGTTCTGAAACAGTGAAGTACGAAACATATTCTTAATATGTTCATGTAGTTTCATTGTAATAATTGGTCATTCATTTGTGTATTAGTAAAGACTACGTTTATATACATTGGATTTTTTCATAATTGTACTATTTTCAGATTCCGAATTCAATTTCCTCGTTGTTTAAAACAAATAATTGATATTAAAACAGAATTGAAAGAAAGATTGAACTTGACGTTTCGGAAAATTACTTTTTCCCGCTTAAATCATTTCGAGAACAAATTTCTTGATATTCGAACCGAATCGATTTTTTTTTTTATCAATTCCTACTTTTATGCTGGATATAAACGTAGACAGAAGGTACGGTAGGTATAACTATTCCAATCAATAGAGTCAATCAATTCCTTTCTCTTCGAAAATCTTTGTTTGGTATTATAAAAGAAAATTGACTCAAAAATATAGCATATAATTATTTTTCCTTTGAAGTACTTTTCAGTACTTAGTCAAAAGTTCACACTTTTTTTCTTCTAAGGAAGATTTCAAAGTTTGATCTTTGCTAGCAGACTTCGCTAACCACTCAAGATACGACCTTGTAAGTTTTGTGTGAACTATTTTAATTATTGATGGCTCATTCATACATCAAGCTTTTACTTTATCTTTTACTTTCTGGTTGAGTTATTTTCAATGGTTCATTCTACTCATTCAATCGACCTCTATGTGAACAGTGGTTCACTTCCAACCCGTGTTAGAAATCTCACGTTAAAAGGTTAAACTTCGTTAATCCTCTGCTCGCACAAGTTTCGACATCTGAGGGTTATCGTACGTAAGGAAAAACATATTTTTTTTAACAAAAGTTTCACTTTATAGGGTGGTTGGTGTATGAGCACTGCCATTCATTCAAATTGAGACAACTTTCTTGAAATAAAAGATAGAATAGAAGTAAACGTTTGGTGTATGAACCAGTCATAACTACTTGCACGAATCTTTCCTCAAGCAACATCCCAAAATGTTCATATTTCCTAGTGAAGGCAACGTTACTGTTGCTATGTACAATTACGAATACTTGAAGAAATGTCAAGAACATTCAGAATCTGGATATCAAACTAAGAATTTTTGGAACTTTTCATGAAAAAACTCAATTTCCACACCTTACCCAAGTAAATAAGATACACTTCCTCAACAACGCTGGAGGTGATCGTTTTCGAGATATTTACAATTTTCTATATCCTAGGGCTGAGAATATTACAAAAATCATGTAGGTATGTGGTGGATCTCGTCAAAATAAACAACTTTTTCCTATAAAATGTTATTAGAAAAAATCATTCGTTTTCGAGGTACAAATAGTTGAAATTTTTCAAAACATGGTTGGTTTTTGTCACAAGTTTTTTGCAATTTTAGTTATTTGTATTTTATAGAAAAAAGTTGTTTATTTTGACGAGATCCATCACATACTTAGTTTTTGTAATGTTCTCAGCAACTTTACTTAGCGCCCTAGGAGCTAAGTAATGTGCATCGATATAGAAAATCGTAAATATCTCGAAAACGATCACCTCCAGTGTTGTTGAGAAAGTGTAATTTTTTACTTGGAAAACTTGTGGGAATTAGGTGTCTTCATGAAAAGTACCAATAGTTTTCTGTCAATTTGAAATAAATAATGACAGCGCACGCACCGCCCTCTAGATGCTACATGAAAATTAATACGAAATTATGATTTTATACATCAAAAAACCCCAGGTACCAAATTTTGTACAAACAAGTTGTTTTTTGCAAGAGTTTTATTAAATAAAGAACAGAAAAATAAAATTTCAACACCCTGTATTTCCGAAACGAAGCACTTCCGGACACAAGGAATATTTTCACATACTTATGTTACACTCCGTATATCACTTCAAAGCAGATACGAGGAAAGTAACTGATTTTGACATTCAAAATCATATATGTTTTTATACTAGTCGGTAATAAAACATCTATCAACTGATTCAAAATGAATGTAATTGAGAAGTTCATTGAAAAAGAATATCTTTCAAGTAGTGGCGGATCCAGAAATTCATTATTGGGGTGCAGTTTACAACTTAGAGTATAGGGTATAACCCCTCCATAAAGCACTGAGTCCTCGGACTCAGGAAAAAAAATTAAAACCATTGCTCAGTTTTAAATATTGTATTACAACTAACAATAAGAAAAACATCTATTAAAAATAACCCTTATCATCATCACCATTGAGTGAAATGCTAATCAGGTACAAGCATAATGAATTAAAAATAGATTATAATGACTTTTTATTGATCAAATTTATTAATAGTCGAACATAATAATATTTTTATAATAAAAACATAATATTTTTAACAAGTAAATGTTTTATAACACCTTCAGAAATAATTTTCTCTTGTGCTTTCTAATGTATACGTCCAAGACTTCTTCAGCCTACATTGTATTGGAAATATCCTGGTGGACATGCAGTATAGCAAAAAAATTCAGTCTCTCTTCAGTCACTGTATTGCGTAGATATCTTTTTAAACGATGCAAAGCTGAAAAAGTTCTCTTTGCTGTGCTGATAATCACAGGAAGAGTGCACGACACTGCAGTAATATCCTGATGTTTGGGAGAAAATCGGCAAACTTGTAAGCTTGCGTGGGGTGTTTTGGCAACTTATTTTCGGGATTTGATTTCCACTTTTGTTTCCAAATTCGCAACTCACATTTCAAGGCCAAAAAGAATGATAAATCATCTTTGAATTTGTTTGTCCCTTGAAGAATGTCACTAATGTAGGCCTCATTTAAATTGGGTGTTAACAGGTATTGCAGCTTGCCTACACATTCCATCTCTTTCTTAGGTAACCTTGCCGTCATTTCATTTATAATGAAATCAAGAAACGAAATGTACACTGACATGCGATAACAGACCTCAAGTGAGACTGTTTGTGCATTTGTCGAGCTGTTGTCCTAGATATTCGAATTACTGTGCCCATTTCTTTCGTCAAGTCAGCTTCCTGGTTATGAAGCTCCTTAAAGATATCAGAAGTGTTGTCTCGTTTTTCCTTCAAATACTCCAAATACCTCAGCCAACACTATTACACTATTCAAAAACTCTGACGACAGAATAGAGTGCGGGAAAGCAAATGTATTACTTCCTCTTCCTTCCGGTGAAGTAGCATTGGTTTCGAGGACAGTGAGGAATACAGAAAGGTATTCCATGAACGTCAACACGGCTTCGTGCCTTTCTATCCATCTTGTTTCATACATACTTTTTTAACCATGTTTTCCTGGCTTGAAGTCATGATTTTTCCGCATCTCTTCTTCCAATGCTTTGAATCTTGCACCGGAGTCACGGACAAAATTTGCCAGGGAAGATATAACTCCCAAGGCATTTTTGGAGCTGGTAACAGAACAAGCTTTGCTTATAGTTGGTATTGTGTGAATTGTAAGATGTTCTTTAACAGACAAATCTGTGGTCTCATCTGCCATTATTGTAAAAAACTTTGACTCTTTTATGTTATTTGCAATCTTGTGATAATATCCCCACAGTATTCTATCATTTCATTTTGCGTGGTTTTGCTCATGTAACTGGCATTCCTTCCACAATTGTTTATATATGAGAGTAGAATGTCATCACCAGCGTCAACATTGTAGGCCTGCTTGCCCTTTCTTCCCTTCACTGCCACTCATATCGTATCAGCACAAACCACAAGATTCGATTAGAGACAATTTTTACCTTTCACAATAAACAGAACAGAATACTTGCGCGATAAATACAACGGTACAACTATGATGAAATACCTCTCGATGTCATTGCGCTACTACTGCTCCTACACAAAACTACAGCAATAGGATTCATCAAGAATGATGTTGGGAGGAGTAAGTCAAATCACGAATTCAATTAATATTTTGTAACGTATAAAAACAGTTAAGCTTTATTCATACATTAGGTTTGATCATTCTGACTTTCCTCTGACTATACTTTCCCGAACGTAAAATGTATTTCACCAATTTATACCTAGTGTACTTTCAATCCTCTGAAGGGGGATCTGTGCCCCTATGCCCCACCCATCAGATCTGCCACTGCTTTCAAGGCATAATGAGTATCTACATTAAATAGGAAAATATATGTTCAATGTTTTTTTCAACTCGTAATAAATGTAAAATATACAACCGCAAAAAATTATGATTGATCTCAACGATGCATATCGTACAAACCCATTGAACTCTATTGAACATTGCATCTATAATTGCTCACACATGAAAGACAATGCGCTAACTTCGAGCAAAACAATTAGTGGTATTAAGACTGAATACACTGTGGGAAGGAATGTCAAGAATGTGAATTCTTTGTTTAAGCTTAAGTCAACCATGATGACCGGAAGATAGTGTGGTGTCTGTGAGGAAATTAACGTGGTCTGCCTTAATTTCCTATTAAATTTGCTTCCAAATTGTTCAGTTGTCGCTGAAAAACAATCGCCGAGGGATATTAAAAAAAGATGTTTTTAGACTGTGTGAGAGCGACTGTTCTCTTTGTTGGTTTCAATTAATTATTTGTGTTGGGATATTCGGCATGAGTGGAGGACAAAAATAAAACAATTAGTTGAAAAACTAATTAGGTATGTTACAGTGTGATACAAATGTTTGTAGTCAAAAAGAAACAATCTTGTGGGAAATGAAAGGAAAATGAAATTTTCTATGGAAAATAAGCCAATGAGTCTGTATGGGTTAGACCCCTACGAAAATAGTAACTCTTACAAGCTGAGGAGCAATTAGTTGAATTAACATCGTTAATTTTCTATATCAGAGATAAAAGTCAAACTTAAATTTTCTCATCAAACTTTTAAAACTCTACAAACATTGTTATCGTTCAGAAGAATAATATACCATACCGGATTTAGAGACATTCGTAGACCTATTTTCAGTAGAAATATAGTGATGTATTTTTGCAATTCATAAAACTGAACATGAGTGTTTTAGATACACGATACTTTGTGAAACCCTGGTTTAGATTTAGCAGATGTTCTAAACTTCCACAATGCTATGGATTTCGACAGGTTTTCCACCAAAATAAAATCCAAAATCTTCGTGGCTTCACACCGACGGTCTGGCTTTAAGTGAGCTTTGATTTCCAGACCTAGTTGCAGTTCCTCGAAGTTGACTTGGACACATTAACAAAGTGTAGGTTAGGTAACCACTGGTTCAATAACCATTCGATATAACGAGTAGATCACTTTTTCAATCTCCATTTTTTTTTCATACATTCTGATTCAGGTTGCCTTTGTTGCTTTGGAGAGAATATTTTTTTTATAATTATTCCATGACAATTTTTGGCGATTATCAGTTCTAAACAATGCAAAATATAAGTAGAATTCAATTAAAAGTTGGTGATTTGAATTCATGTTTCACTTCTTTGTAGGTACATGAAATCAAACTAGTTTATGGTGCATTGCAGTTTTCGATTAGGTTTAAGGTATTTGCATTTCAAGAACCTGTCAAGCGTCCCGTAACATCGACGTGAGCTTGAGTTGTACAAACTATTCTCCTGCAGACTTTATCAGATTATTGACAACCAGCGATCATAGCAAAAGTAACAATACCCCTTCGTTGGAACACCCTTTTCAGATACGGTTCCTTTGATGGTTTCCTACTCCATATTACCTACAAAGAGTCTTCTTCTGAAAACTAACTGCGACTACTTCATCAGAAAGGCTGTGTATGTTTTTGTTAAGGCTTTAGCGGCCGATGTCATGGGTGAACCATCAAGATGAATAAACCTCTGAAGAACCCAGCCACTCGTGCTGGCGAAACGTTAGGGTACAGTTCCAAACCACGACGGCCTTCAAACCCGAATGAAGATCGTAACACTGTGTATTCCTTATATTAGTTGAGCCCAAGCGGGGTTTTTCGGGATTTACTAAAGCGCGGCAGATAATCATACAGGGGGATACCTTGTACCCGATTAAGTATCCCCACCAAATATGAACCCCATATATAAGGCCGCCTGTGAGGGATAAAGGATCAGATTAGTAAATCAGAAATTCTCGAGCGCATCAGATTAAGGTAGGGTGAGTTGAATACCTGCTAAAAAGTGTATATTCCAGTAATCTGACAATTTGAGACTGACGTAAAGAAGAAAGAAAGCAGCAAAGTTGTAAAAAAATAACGTCATTTCGACATTCTAGAGCGTAGCTGATTTTTTTTTTATTTTGAAGGAAATAGTTCAAGGATAACGAAACATACATAATCTGACGATTTCCGCAAGCCGAAATAACAAAAATTCGTCGATAAAGTTAATGCGTGCAGCTGTGTGATACCTATATTTCCCTCTTCGAGTTTCTATTCCTCTATTTTCTATTCACTTCTTCTCTATATATATTACTCTCTCACTGCGTCCACACTCTGAATTCTGTTGCCATGACATCACAGCTGATCACAGAGAATCGTTCGTGATGGAGATGAAGCTGATGAATAATTAATCAATTAATTGATGGATGTAGCCGTTACTACGTGGTAGGAAATCATAATGAAGAAAAGAGAAATTAAACTTTCTATGTTTTTTACTACCTTTATTTGTAACTAACGTTACTGCAGTTTCGTCTCATAAGGACATTTTCAAACTTATACAATATATACATTTGAAAATGTCCTCATAGGACGAAACTGTAGTAACGTTAGTTACAAATGAAATCTACAGTTTCTATTACTATTCATAGATATTCGTCTCCAGAAAACCGAAAAATTTTGGATGGTGTTTTCATGGTATTTGTGAAGTATAATGAGTTCGAACTACTTTCTTTCTCTGTTCGTTTCTGTTTGAACGGAGCGAGAGTTGCTCAAAATTTTGTATTCGAGGTGAAACGTGGTAAGTGTGTGCGGTTTTGCTAATCGTATATACTCAATTTACTAAACTATTGTACTTACCATATGTTTATTCTACTGAATCCCGTTTCTGCTTGTTGATATTGGTAATTTATATACACCCATCCACCTTTTTACAAGCAAACCTCAAAAGTTTCCAAGGCTTATTGCGAGCTAAGAAAAAAATTAAGCCTTTTGGAATGTTTTCCTCCACAAAATATTTCCTGTACCAATACTACTCTCAAAACGAATAATTTCAATAGCGTGCTAACTTTTTAGACGTAAGTAAATTGAATATAAAATAAGTTTTATTGCTATTAAGTTTTCCCTGACTATAGTAGTGAAATTTGTCAACAGATAACTTCACTGAGTATTCTCATCTAAATTTCTTTCCATATATCACAATTATTCTGAAATTTACACGATTTCTTTGAAATTATATAACATGAAACGTCCAGTTTTATCTCATATTAATATACTTAAGTTGATCAACCTTTGAACATTTAGGCAAGTTATATGTTACAAAATATTTCAAAATGTGGGCGAATGTTTATAATAAACATAATGACCTTAATCATTAATTAAGACACATTAATTTGAATAAATGAACCAAAATATTTCCTGACACATGTCTGTAAAAACCGATAACCACACTAAAATGATATGACTTCGATATCCAAGCTCATAAAAATAATCAGCATCACTTGAAGATCTACTCTTTCTTTTAATCGTTCGTCCGGCACCTGCCTATTTTACTTTTCAGCTGTTGTACGCAGAGGTTTAGTACCTTTTTGTCCTATTTTGGACATAACTCATTCGGGATATTCTATAGACACATTAAAGAACAGTAGCGTTGCCTACAAAATTTTATTTTGCTCAAGAAACATTTTATCTCTGATAAAACATCCTAGTAAGAAAGCTATGGTCATTTAAGTACAAAAATATTATCACTAATCATAAGAATAACGAAAATAATACGTATACATAATGTTTAAGATGTGAACACTATATAATAATAGCATTTTCAGATTCATAATAAAAAACTGAAGTTTTTCTATGAGAAAAGCATCAATTATGTGACAGCAATGATCCCAGAACTCACTCCTTGGAACCAATCACAGTTGACCAAATTCCTATCACACCACCTTTGAGGCCAATCACATATGAGTAAATTGATAACTTCACAGTTGTGTTCAAATTATAATAAATCGCAAGTGAGCCTTACCTTACTCAAATACCTAACCTTACCTAATACAAAATATTTTCTCAAACGACAATCTCAACCATTGAACTGACAGATCGCTTTGAAATATGTAGTTTCGAAAATGTTAACTAATATTTCTTTATAATGATTAATAGATTTTGAGCCAATTCAGCCAATTCGAAAGTAACAATTGCTTGCCTGATTTGAAAAAAAAAATTTTTCGTCTCCAACGAAGAGTATTTCCGTTGTCCAGCCTACTTCGTCTCGTTCAATAAAAACCGATCCAGGTTTCTGGCAAAAACATTGTCTTGATTAAAAATAAAAAATTCAAATTATGTTGTCCAAATTGGGTTGTTTGAAATACTTGTAATGTACTGTTTGGACCTTTGGTGTAGTAATGAATGTTATTGGAGTTTTTCCCCAACACCAAACCGTTATTTTAACACCTCGACACGTGATCATCTTCAAGAGGAAGGTCAAAGTTTTGATCTCCCTCTTGAAGATCAACGTTTTGATCAAGAGGAAGATCAAAGTCTTGATCTTCCTCTTGAAGATGATCGCTTGGTGATCCAAACACGTGTCGAGGTGTTAAAATAACGGTTTGGTGTTGGGATAAAACTCCAGTAATATTGTTTGAAATAGTTTTGGAACACTAATAATGTGCATAGAAGATGAGCCTTGGAGGAAAAATAATGTGGTAGTATTTGCCCTAAAAATTGAACAATGTATCAACTATTTAATCGGGGACCATAGAATATCCAGCCGGGTGAGATGTCACTCGTGGAGATGAGAGTCTCCTAAATGACACCTCATCCCGACGTGAGTGTATCAGTGCTCTGCCATGCTTTTTTTCCTTTCCCTAGATACTTGTGGGACTATTACGGACCATGAAATAACGAAAGAATCCGAATCTGGGTCTACAGAAAAGATGGCCGTCGACAAAATATCCCCAACTGTCGTATGTATTATTAGATCAAAACATTTCAACTCATGATTCTGTTAACAAACCTAGGAAAAAAAATTCAGTCAGTTAACGACTTATCGTCCCCTGAAGTTCAGGATATATTATGGATCTACCTTGCACCAAACTCTTAAACAGCGCAGAAGCATAATCTTCATCAGGAGAGGAAGTAAATACTCCCAGAGATCAGCAAACGCTTACGCTCCAACGGTGATAGACTCAAATCAGACTCAACCTACATGTCTGAACCTAATGAATTGTTAGGTACCGAAGGTTGCTATGCATGGTTAGTTTTGGTTAGATTTGTTGAATCTTGAACCAGGTCTTGAAGAAAATCAAGACTTGGTAGCAGACCACATACTCTGTCCCTTTCCGTCGGGAAGCGGATTAGGTTTTCTTGAGTCCCGCTCTTGTCAGTTGAGAATTTGGTTAGCCACAATAAAGGTTTGCGGGTTGCAGTTGAGGTCGAATAGACCCACTTACTTTGGACCTACTACCCTTACTATTGAATCTCCTTCAAATTCTATAAACTTGGAATAAAGAACATTCCTGCGGCAAAATGAAGTTTATATAATAATAAGTGATGACTAAGTTATCTTCCAGGAAGAAATAACTCAAAAATTAGAAAGTGATATGCGAACATTCAGCGCTCGAGTAGAAAATAGGATGGACAAGTTAACGAGTACTCAAGACATGACGTGTAAAATAAATTGAATAAACAGGTTAAAAAATTAAAAGATCAACTCGATCAACTAATTGATTCCCCTTGTGCACAGTTCACATGTTTTAATGATTAACAACCATAGGATACTTTGTAGAAGTCAAAACGGATATCGAAAGACAATTTGGCTCATTAGTAAGCATTCAATAATCTTCCAGGAAGAAATAACTAAAAAGTAGAAGGTGACGTTGCGAAGACATCCGAGCCGATGCCTCTTAGGCACACTAGACATGTTTTAACGAGAAGAGTCATAATATCAATATACCACTACCTAGTTAGGTACTGGAAATAGTTCAATATATCGAGAGTAGGCAAAATGTTTGGCAAAGCTTCGTGGAAGCTCTAAACATCCGCTATGTACAAAAATTGAAGCAAATATATCAGAGCGGTCATCATCAACTGCAGAAGACTTTGAAGGAGAGAAGGACGGATATCGGAAGACTAAGATGGAGTAGAAGAAAGCCAAGAAACTTTCTTTCACAAAAAATTTATCACTCCTAAAAATATAACCACTTCAGTTTAAAAAATTTAGTTTATTCCCTTGTTTCGAAAGCATTTATAGTACAGTTCTGAGGCTAGAAAGACACATGAGGATGATTCTTCTATGATCTGTGTCGACAAATGCCGTACATTTCAAAGTTGTAAAAACTGCTGCCAGAATACTTAAGTTGAGAAGTTGAGAAGAGTAACTTTATACAAAGAAGCAACGCGGAAGCAGAAATTCAACAGTAAACCATTTATAATTGAACGAGGCAGAGAGAAAAACAGAACTAGGGCAGTTGCAGATAATCTATTGAAAATGGCCAAGGCATCATGTCAACCGAAATCTTAGGATGTTTCTATAACAAGACAGAGCATGTCTCTATCATATTATCGGATTCAGGAAAGAGATGTGAGCAAGCCATATGAAAGCAATAAGCTGAGCTAGTTCGGCAAGTTTTCCAGCAAAATGCAATTTTCTAAGGGAAATTCTTTGAAATTCGCGATGGCCTATTATATTAAGACAAACTGGTTCAAGGAATAGAGGTTCGTTTTATGTATTTTTGAATTGAAAGCGGTATATTTTCAGTAGAAATTAATTTTTGGGAAAGAAAGGTTTTGGCTTTCTACTTCTGCATATTCATACAAAAAGATGTGGGAATCTTTCAGAAGGAGAAGAAAGCAAACAATTTCGAAATAAACTCTTTACAAAGATGTGTAGATCATGCAAAGAAGTAATTTTCATGCATAAACTGGAAGAAAAGCCCTCTCGAATCAACTACTTTCATATGAACATTGAAAAAACACGTTTTCCTATTCAGTTTGTACTCCAAACATTCGTTATGGAATTGAATCAGTTATCATTTACAGGATTACTTTACAAAGCACCTCGGAAGGAACTGTCACTTTATTAATTTTTTGAAAAATTCCTTGAAATATATCAGTTTCACCGGAAATTGACTTATCCTTTAGGAGTACACGGTATTGAAATTATGATAATTATTATATTTTTTATTCATATTGTTTTTGTATATCGATATATTGAATAACTTGATTTTCACTAAAAATCGTTTGGAATACCCTATGAAGTGACTCAAAGTTCGTTCCAAAATGTTTGTTGAAACGTCATCGTACCAGAAGTGAATCATTTCTGTTTTGTGTTAGCCATAAATAGCTACAATCAAAATAGTACAATAAATTATGAGCACACTCTGCTTCTGATACTTTTAACAAAGACCAATATTTTGCGTTTCTTAACTTGGCTTCTTAAACCTGCATGTCCATATTTTGATTTTTCCAAACAACAGTGTCAAATGCCGTGGTTTACTTTGTACACCACTGTACCTACGAGTACCTAGATTGTTATGGATTGATGGGTTTGGTTTGGTAGGAGAGCGAAGAAAATGAAAAACATCTGCCAGTCGCGTGGCCAAGCTGGCACAAATTAACCATACCTCCGAGATATACGACGAATACAAAATGCACGTGTACTAATGGATGTTTTTTGTTTATGCTTTGTTACCGTGTCTATTATCGAAGTATCTGTTAGAATAGTATAACGAATTTTGAGTGTGATTTTTTCATAAGTCACCAGTTTGACACTCACGAAGTGTATCTGGTACAAGAATATCTAATGATTAGATCACTAATATAATCGATCATAAATTTGTCAAAATGTCAAAATAAACTTTGAACAAAAAAACGTTATCAGAGCAAAATAACGGTAGAAAAAAAATATCAAATATAAATAGGTGTGAGTTTAACTATATATTATAGAGTCCTCCTGTTACGTCTGACTGTCGAACGCGATAAACTCAAAACCAGCAGTAATTCAAGAAAAAGGTTCATGTGTATAATGTATTTATTGAAAATGAGACATAAAACTTCCAATGTTTTTTACCACTTGTATTTGTTAATAACGGTACTACAGGTACTATAGGAATTTATTGTATTCGTTTGAAAATATCCTTTTAGAAAGAAACTTCAGTAACGTCAGTTACAAACACAATTGGTAGAAAAGTTTTATTTTTTCATTTTTCATGATGATCTCCTACCACGTGGTAACAACGGCTACATCCATCACTTCGTTTAATTCATTTATGTTTTGTTTTAATTGAAAAATTGAAATTATCTGGTTTCAACGCAGATACTATCCAGAAGTTAGTCAGGAAACAAATTAATGTATCCTCAGGTCAAACAATCAGAAATCAAGAAATGGGTAACGCTAACATATTTTGGAAGAAGAACATAAATAATCGCAGGTTTCTTCAGAAAAAACAATATGGAAGTAGCATTCAGACCACATGCCAGGTTATCTCATTTCCTTTTCAATGCCAAAGATAAGGTCGACAAGTTAGAAAAATCTGGAGTTTATAAGCTTAAGTGTCCGGAGTGTAATAGTGTTTATGTGGGACAATGCGGACGAAATTTCCAAAAACGGTATGCTGAACATGAAAGGTCCTTCAGACTAGGAAAAAATGATTCGACGTTTTCAAACCATTCCTTGGCATGCAACCACAATTTCCAAATCTAAACGATACGGAAATTCTGCACTATGCAAGGAAGGGTTGCAAACTCAATTATTTAGAATCCTTGGAAATTTACAAGCATAAACATTGCGGATGCAACCTGTTAAACGATCAAATCGATTTAATTTACTCTCTGGTTTTTAAATTGGCACATCCGCATTGTGAACTGTAAATTCAGGTACTCAATCAAGTACCTGAATGGTATATATTGGCAAATGTAATTAATCATTGTTAGTTTATTGTATTAGTTTGAGAATGTCCATATAGGACGAAACTGCAGTAACGTAAGTTACAATTAACTCGACCAAATTAACCAAACCAAACTAACTCGACCAAATAAATCCAGCTCCTTAACGAAGCCGATTAGTTTGTATGGTGAGTGGTCTTTCAGGTCAGATGGTTTGCGTACGGCTCTGCAGCAAACGTTTGCTAACCTGCTCATGGGTGGTTTGATTCTCCACCTGAGACAGATTCTGCGTACGCCGCTCAAGAATTTGGTGCAAGGCGGTTTTATAAGGTACCCCTTGAGGAGACGACTCAGTCGATTCCTGGCTGCACCACCAAACTTTTTTTTTGGTTCAGTTATTGGATTAGGAGTTGGGAAATTGAGAAGCTCTCGCTCCTAAAGTAAATTTACAGAGAGGTCAGTTGGAGTCGTAAACTCGACATCCATATCCTCTGTAGACTTGCTCCTGAAATAAATTCACAGGTAACTCAATTGGAGTCGTAAACTCGGCATCCAACTCCTCTGTAGACTCGCTCCTGAAATAAATTTACAGGGAGGTCAGTTGGAGTCGTAAACTCGACATCCATCTACTGTGTAGACTCGCTTCTGATCTAAATTTACAGGGAGGTCAGTTGGAGTCGTAAGCTCGACATTCATCTCCTCTGTAGACTCTGCGCCAGAAAGAATTTTTAAGTTTACTCTGTCCATAAAAGTCCCACGAGTAGCTAGGGAAAGATGGTCAATCACGTCAGAGCCCGTAACAAGGCGATGCTACGACGAGAGGGCGCCATATATGTATCGAAGGTTCCGTAGAGACAGCTGATAGGCTCGGTGTCATTCATCCTCTCGGCACGGATACACACACCTTAGGATTAAGCCATCATTGGGATACCATTCAGTTAGGGAATAACAGAACCATAAGTGATTCCCTGTCATTCCCTTATCTAGCGGGGCTACGTGGAAGCAGGCATCCGATGGCTGGTTTGCTCAACACCCACATCCCAAGCCAATGCACTCGCCAATGAACATTGGTTCAGGCAGTGAAAGATGAACAAAGACAGCTAACCCGCCGATTAAACATATGGTTGGAGATCGTTTCTAATCCGGATCTTAAACTAAAAACCAATTATGAAATTCATAATGGAGACGACATCCAAAATAAGTTCCCGTTCCTAAACGTGAAAATGATGAAGGCCAATAGCAAGTGAGGGATATTGGTTTACCGGAAACCACATCACACGGGATACTACCAACCACCACGCACTTCGAATCAACAATGGGTAGATTTTGATTCGTAGCTTTTTCAAAATTCCCTTCCATGATGAAATAACAAATCACTCGACGGAATTATAGAAAATAAATATGAAAATTTTTAATGGAAATACAAAAATCTGCAAATTACATCCTAAATAGTGTTGTTCCTTCTCAAAAAAAATGTAAGAGATTATATAGAAAAAAGTAACATTTGTCAGAAAATAAGTCGTGCAACATTTCGCGCCGAGAGGTTGATAACAGTAGTTGCTTTTGCTTAATCTTTGAAAGTGACAGCTGACGTATCAGAAGTGACAGGAGGCGTGTGACGATTGTCTCCAATTGTCGGTTTTGATACGTTAACTCTCACTTATGATACGTCAACTGTCAGTTTTGATACGTCACTAGTCAGTTTTGATGTGTAAACTGTCAGTTGAAAGTTTCTGAAAATGTAACAAAATGGCTAAAAACGTAACTTGGTAATTTCAAATGTTAATAGGCAACATTTTGTTACTAAAGTAACGCCAGGAACAACAATGACGCTAGAAGGACTTTAGGATAGGTTAGAGGGACATGGGAAATTCATTGATATGCATCTCAGTTCTGTTTGGTGTAGTTGCTTTGTTCGTTGAAGTCAGAAACTGGATATTTTCAAGGGAGAACTCTGGTAGTCAGAAGACTACGGTTATTCAGTGAAATGGAAAAGTAGTCACAACCCTTGCTAATTGGTTTTAATTGGAACACTAGAAACTGCCTCAGATTCACTATACACAACCTCACGAAGACCAGAACGAAAGAATAAATTTCAGACAAATATTGGTTTTACTAAAACTAAAATCCGGTGACGATTTGTTACATCCTGTATAGGAGAACGTTCAATCAAACAAGTTATGATATTGGAAAATGTAAAATTTAAAATAGGAGTTCAATTCATTATATGCTCTGATAATGAAAAATCGTTCATAATTAATATGACATTCAATTTCTGGAAGTTCAATGTTTGAAAATAGGTAAAAATTTTTTTTCAATGAATCGATTGATATCCTACCATTTCTATAAAAAAAACTATATATAATTATCGAAATAATCAAATCATTATTGTTTTTTCATACGATGTAACTCTTTGGCGGATTTGTGAAATGTCATTAATTTTAATAATTCTCCTAACCAGAAACATTTATAACAAACTTCAAAATCGCCATATTTGGTTGGCATCAACCGATCGGAAAATATTTTTAGAAAGGCTAAAATGTGTGGGTTTCATCCATATAAGTTGAACATAGTAATAAATGTGAATATGCTTGTGGTATTTGAGATATATTTAATTGTCTCAGTGAATTTTTGCTCCACAACTAATTAGAATTCAAATTTGTTTTCAAAACCGTGACGAACAAGGAAACTTGAAATGAATTCAAATCTTTCACTGTCGTCTAACTCGAGAAAATGTTAATGTTTTTGCATTAATCATGGTGATTATCAAAAGCATTAATATTTCGATGGATATTTCTATAGAATTCAGGAATTTCTTTTGACTGGACAATTCAAATGAGGAAAACATATTCTCATTCGAATTCCTTATTGTGCTTGTTTAGCGTTTAGCGTTTAAAGATAATGTTTTCCCAATTTTTGTACAAATTTGTCAAATCGATAAATATTTTAAAAATCTGGCAGTTGTGACCATCCGAAATCCTTGGCGAGTTATACCACCTTTTATTCACTCGAGCAACTGGCGCAAAAACTCATTGACAACCTAGACTCTCTCTGGGGGGTAGAACTCAACTTTAGTGCCGGCTTAATGTAAGCTCAGTTTTCACAATATGCTGGAAGAGCTGCATAACCCTGTGAAACAGGGGTAAGAGTCTCAAACCAAAAAATTTCCAGTGCCGTCAACAGGGGCGAACTGAATCACATAGGGTAGAGGGAATGAAAGTACAATTTTCTCCCTCAAAATATACCTACCACTAAACGTTGCACTGCTGCGTGCTTGAACCGAATTCCTTGGAGCGGTATTACCAATACGGTATCATCAAAATTCCCACTGGGATAGATATCCTCGCATAGTATCTGCCATCATTTGAAATTCCTCACATATTCCTCAAACGTTGATTTTTTGTAGAACTTTATTTTTCACCATTTTTATCAACCGGTTTTATTGAGCTTGTTTGTTTGGGTCGAATTTAGTAATTGAAGTTTGACCTTCTTGCTGTTGAAAGATTGATCTGATATTTGCTGTACACATTCAGTTTTGATGGCAATACAATTAAATAAATTCTGTATCATTGCGGCCAAAACTGGCTGAATCTCATTTTCTACTTCAGAACTATACAAATCCCTTCCGAAAATTCAACATGAGCAAACGGTTCAACATTAGGATATATCACTTGTGATGCATTGTTTGGAACCTTTGTTGTGGTAATGAGTATCACTGGAGTTTTTTCCAGTTTTATCACTCGTTGGTTTTTTTGTATAGAAGGCTCATAGTACAAGTTATTGAAGGAATATGCAAAGCACCGCATAAGATAAATCATTTGAAGCCAAAACTACTGGCTTGAACGGATTCATCTCGCACCTGTTTAAGCACATTTACAACTTGAAAAAATGAAATCCTGTTTGAATATGACATTCGACTTGGCGTATACTATACTTTGAGTAAACGCTTCTGCTAATGACTAAATAGCATCAACTTATTGAAATACGAAATCTTGTGATTACTCAAAAGTCACTAAAGGGCCGAGGAATAAGAATCTTTTGTAACAATTTTTTATTGATTAAGGGCAATGTACCTGATCGAAAATAAGTTTTGGAAATTACGCGTTAAAGAGTGAAACCTCTTCTGGTCTTAGCTAGCTCAAGTTTCAAAGGTTCGTCGTTCGCATGGGAAAAACAGTTGGTTAACAGAATAACCCAATTTAAACCCATTCAAACTGGATTAATTTGAAACGAGCTTATGGATGTGCTAAACACTTATTGTTGGAGAACGACAGAGAGCGCAAATCTCCTTAGATGTTTCAATACACGGCTGGAAACAGATTTCGTTTCGGGTTCACGAATAGGCATTTTTCTTTACAGAAACTAGCAGAGAGGGTAGCGAGAAAGTGGGCCAGAGGGCATTTTGAGGAACTTAAAGCTTGAACTCTATGTTATAGTTGATCTCTTGGAGTTGCCTTCTTGGTTGGTGAAACTCTCGTCGAGAAGATTGTCACTCTGGTGTGTGGGAGTAGCGTTTATTTAGATTTATTCTAAGTCAGAGGTTCCAATTCTACATTTCAATTCTCATGAATTTAAATTAGAAAAGAAGACTTCTTATGATTTGGATTCCCTAGCTTGAAAAAAGTAATTTTGTTCTCAACTTTCCAATACTTTTTATAAATGTTACAATGTAGAAGACTAATACTTTTGAGACTTATCAGAAGATTTCATGAAGGATATGTTCCGTTAAAGTGATTCAACTTTCACAGATGAAAACAAAATATAATTTCTACCAACGCTGCCCCCACTCCCTCATAGCAGATTGTATGAAATAACTATAAATCAAAAAAATGTATTGTGACCAATAGTTTAATCATATCTACATCATGGTCAAAATGATAAAAAAATCCCAATTTCTTTCATATAACGTTTGTTATGGTTCTATGAAATTCAGGTTCCAGGACGTCAGGATCATGCGCAGTTGATATAGAGCGTTTTGGTTTATTGAGGATAAGTTCGAATTGATGAATCCGCTGTTCTGGTTCCAACTGCGAAATGATCCTAAACTTGATCTTGAACCGTCCCGAATCGTTCTTGCTCTCGAGACAGATCTGTTGAGAACTGTTCCCGTTGCTCATGAGCATTCATGTGAAAATTTGTTTGGGCTATTTACTAGGATGTGTTTTTATTTATTTGATTTAAATAATTTATGATTGAAGTTAGATAACATTTGAACTGACTACAACGATACGCTACATAACGAAATGCACATGATCAACAGTATTTTCTCGTCTTCATCTCATTATATATACGATAGGTGGCACAGTGGTCTACTCAAAATGTGTTCTGGTTTAACTAAGTATCCGAGAGTATTTCGGACTGTTTGAGATTTTTTGTTTGTACGCATCACGTCTTGCGCAGTTTCCAAATAGTTTCGGATGTTAGAACCAGAACAAACCTATAATCAGACTGTCTTGGTCAAAGATCAGCAAAGTTGGAACAAAAAAAGCTAGCCACTAAAAATATTTTCAAAACTTGCACCTTTCCCAATCACCAGAACTGGAATACTCAGAAGAGTATTCCAGTGAACCGCGCTTCAATTTCGAAGCTCAGTTCACCAACCAAGTTGGTAAATACGTCTTCAGAATGTGATGACGCCAACTTGCTTGGTGAAATGCGGGTCGAGAAGAGTATTGTAGTTCTGGTGATTGTAAAAAGTGCTTGTGTTGGATCAATTCAGCGCCAGAGGTTCTAGTTTTACCTATTATGAAATTTTTGATTTCATAAAAATTTACTAGTACAGTTCACTGTGATTTTCACTACTTGAGGTTGTGGAATTGGGCGCGGTGGTAGTGCGCCCGACTCACGATCGGAAGACCGTGGGTTCGATTCCTGCCTCGACCAGATATTTATCTCGAGAGAATTCATCTGGTTGAAGCTGAGATGATTCTGCAACCGTGTTAGGATTCAGACGTTAAAAGGTAAGACCTCGTTAGTCCTTAGCTCGCACCAGTTTCTCAATTTCTGAGAGTTGTCGTTCGTATGGGGTCGACAGCTGATTAACGGAAAAACAGATTTCAAACAGATGAGGTTTGTAAACCACAACACGTGTTTCGCTATACAATAGCTCTCTTAATCAGAATAGCTTCCTCAATTAGGTCTTCCTGAGAAAGCTGTCTATTGTACGAGGGTGGTCTGGCATTTTTTCAGATTTTTTTTTCAACATACTTCTCCCAGCGATGCTCCCATCTCTGTAACCCGTCCAAATTGTACTCGTCGTTTTCCTCTGCAATATAATTGTTCACGAAGGAAATATCCTCTTTATTTCACGAAAATCTCCGTCCTCCAAGCGCAATTTTCAGATTATGGAACAAAAAGATGTCGCTTGGGACTAGATCTGGTGAGTGAGGCGGATGGTCAAGCAGTTCAAGCCGTAATTCGTGAAATTTCGCTATGACAAAAGCTGAGTTATAAGACGGTGCGTTGTCTTGATGAAACAGGATCTTCTTCTTCTGCAAATGTAACCGTTTTCCGCAAGTTTTGTCTTCATCTTGTCGAATAATGATGCGTAGTATGCTCCTGTAATGGTTTTTCCTTTTAAGAAATGATCGATTTAAAAAATTTCATGACTATCCCAAAAAACAGTCGCCATCGCTTTCCAAGCCGAAAAACAGTTTTTGCTTTTTTGAGCCGTCCACTCTTTGGACTGTATTTTTGTTTCGGGCGTATAATGGTGTATCCAAGTTTCATCTCCAGTGATTACTCGGCACCAAAACTTGGATTTATTGCGCCTAAACTGCTCAAACAGAGCTTTGGATATGTCCATTAGTCCACGTCCACGACTAACGTGAGCAAACACGGCACCCAACACGCGGACAACTTTCCTATGTCTAAATGTTGATTTAATATATGACAAACACGTTTCTTTGGACGTGTTCATGAGGTCTGCTATCCCTCTCACTTTAATTCGGAGGTCGTCTAGCACCATTTGGTGAATTTTGGTGATGATTTCTTCGGTAGTTACAGTTTTTGAACGGCTAAACGTTCATCGTCTCCCAAGCTATGGTGGCCACGTTTAAATTCAGCTGTTATACACAGAATCCAACTCATCTTTGATTTGCGTAGACGTATTGTCTTTCAAAAATAAATATTTGATGACAGATCGATATTCGATTTTGTTCATTTTCATAAAACACTCACATCAACTCACTCAAACGACTGTTACATAACAACTGCGCGTCCAAAATGGCTGAAACTTTGTGGCTGTAACACGTGTAGTAGTTTTGTCGATTTTTTATAGTAAAAACTGTAGTAATCTGCATTTGTATGTTCTGATTGAATTCTCATCAGATACTTGCAGTTCTATTCAGCTTCCTCCAATTTATCCAATTTTATAAATAGCTTCATATTTGGGTGAAGCGTCATCGCCATATCTTACTCCGTGTTCGCCTTGTTCCGTGTTCAAATGTTTTAAATGTTATTTCAATTTTTTTGTTGTCAACTAGTCCATTCACTTTGTACTGTACTATCCTATATAAATGAATCATTGAACGGATGAAAGTCACTTGTACATTTTCAATTAATACGATTTCCACACGTCAACCTTGACTCAATTCAATTATTCATTATTAGGTTTATCAAGTAACTTTCATTTACCGATAAAACCCTTTGGAATTCGCAATATTTCATTAGATGTTTTGTGAAAAGTAAACGCGATAAAGGAGATTAGTTCGTATTTATGAATTTTTTAAAAAAATTACTATAGAAAGGACAGTTACCTAGGACAAGCTCAATGTCGTCATGATATTTTTAATGAATAATACTTTGTGTTTGTTTATAAAATAGATTTGCATTGGAAAATGTTTGGAAAAAATCCCTTTTACATTTTTAATCCTTCTTCAACATAAAGAATGGAAAGATTCTAAGGAAAAGTGTGATAAAACTGACAAATATCAAGAAAACTCTCTGGATATAAAGTAGATGAAGCAGAGTATATGAAAAAAAGTTTATCATCTACGTATATTAAATAAACTGAAAATCAATCGACATATTTTAACGAAACAAAAAAATTCGCATGAATCTTTTTCGCACTGAATAAACCCTTCGGTAGCTCCGGGGGTCGACTCAATAACCAACAAGTTGTTGAAGAGGCTCCCAGTCAGCTGCCCCGAATGGCTTTTACATATTATAAACAGTTCGCTGACACTCAGACACCCAAAACAGTGTCAGCACCCGCTGTACCCACAGAACTATCGCCCGATCAGTCTATTCTCGTCGGCGGCTAAGCTGGCTGAAAGAGTTGTTTTCCAAAGGCTCAACGAAGAAGTTGAGGACCGAAATGTTCTGCCTGATGAACAATTTGGCTTCAGTAGAGAACACTCCACTGAATTACAGGCTCTGAGGCTGGTCGAAAACACATACAAGAGCAGAATAATAACAAAAATATGCACATTCTACTATTAGATATCTCGAAGGCCTTCGACCGTATATGGCACGAAGGCCTTCTGCACAAATCAATCGCGTTCGACCTGCCTCGGGGCCTGATCCGGTGGATTGGGTCTTTCCTGAAAGACATAACATTTCAGGTTGGAGAGGAATGCTTTCTGTTTGACAACAGCTGGAGTGCCACAAGGGGGCCGTGCTCTCGCCGATGTTGTATTCACTTTACACCAGCGACATTCCGAGGCCCGAGCGTGTGAAGATATCCCTATACGCCGATGACACGGCTCTCCTCTCATCTTCCATGGGTCGAGAGCTCGGCGTCGTCTACATGCAACGTGCATTGGACGACCTTGGGCGCTGATACCTCGATTGGACGATCCGAGTAAATCCGGACAAGACTCAGGCGATAACCATGGGAAGATTGCTATCTTCTCCTGTCAGAAAAGTGAGAATCTCTGGAAGGGAGATTGTCTGGCAAGCGCGGGTAAAGTACCTCGGCCTTCTAATAGACCGTAGGCTCACTTAAAGCCCGCACATCATGTGCGTCAAATCAAAGATCGACGGTCGGATTGCAAGTATGTACCCTCTGATCAACAGAAAATCTAAAATTAGTTTGAAGAATAAGATTACCATCTACAATACGATGTTCAAGCCTGTCATCATGTATGCTTCAGGCGTCTGGGGACAAGCGGCGAAATATAATATCTCCATTCTGGAGGTATTGCAAAATAAGCTGATGAGGATGATTGTGACTGCTCCTTGGTTCGTGCGGAATGAAGCCATCCGTAGAGATTTGCAGCTGCCTTCCATTCGGCAGTCCATTCAGTCGAGGAATCGGCGAGTTTTTGGAGGTGCGGAAACTCACGAAATTCCGTTAGTTAGGGAAGCTAAAGATTATGCTGTAGAAGATCTCTCCCAATATACAAGGCCTTGACACTCTGTCGAATGAGGTCCTCATGTCCCCCGTTAAAAGGATGAACAGATCTTTCATCCATCCCACCCCAGCCAGGTAGGTGTATCTCGTGAAGGGCGGCACTGATGTCTGAGGACTTCATACCGCCAACATCCCCTCAGTCATGAACCCATTTGTCCTCCTTCGACAAAAATCAGCCAAAAGGGTAAGGGAGCTGGGCTCCAACCTGAATGAACTCAAGACGACGTGCTTGGCCCTTCGGTACCTAAAACATACACCGTCCCCCAGTTGGAATATAGAAATACACATATTTCGCTACTCTCTCACAACTACTCTCTCACGTGAATTACCTTACATTCCAGAAAAAAAAGTCATAAACATGTGTTCACCTGAATGTGGAAGTTTTTTATGTTACGAATAAAATAATCATTAATACCTTTATTTTCATTGTGGAAATAACGCACCTTATTGAAAAACTCATATATAATTTCTATTTCGTTACAAATTATTGGTGCCAAATTCAATTCGGTTGAACAATTCAATTATTTACAACTCCACTCTGACTTTTTAAACCGAAACAATGTTGGCAAGTGTCCTAACTCTGCATGATTCAACATAATCTAAAATCGCATATGAGGGTATCTGTACGTCAGTTAAACTTGACGATACATTAGTTTCATCCAAGAAGGGCTTTTTCGAGTTTGGACGAGTTTGTTCCCTCTCCTGATGCAGATTCTGCTTCTGCTGCTCAATAATTTGGTGCATAACAGATTCATAAGATATCCTATCCCTAAGGAGAAGGCGAGTCGTTTCCTATCTGTACCACCCCTTGGTTTGTTGACAAGGTCAAAAGTTGGAGGACTGAGAAGCCCTTGCTCTTGATTCAACAGTTGGACGACAGGACAGTGGACCTTTATACTGATATTGGGGTAACCACATCGGTAAAAACTACCTCGTTTGATAATTTTCACAAATTTTTACCGGCAGGTTTTTTCAAATAAATTGAAAGGATTATATTTCAGGAGTGATAATTTTTGGGCTTTTTTCAAATTTTTTGTTAAACGATGGTCGTGACGTCACTAAAATTTAATTTGAACTTGGCAACACCGTTAAACTTATTCATATTACATAATTCAATTTTTTTCTTCATTCGGTTTTTTGTTGTGCTGGCTGTGCATGTTACTTTGGCAACTTGTTTTTGAAACTTTGATTTTCCTTCGAAATGAAATAATTGGGGTGCTACTTCTTGCTGACGAATTATATTGAGTTTATAGTTTTTTTTTCGGAACGTGTAAAGATCTGTAGGGGTCGTTTAATCGACGTTCTGCAGACCCAGTGTCGGATTCTTTGGTTACTTCATGATCCATAAAGGTCACTCTAGTAGCTAGTACATGTGTTCCAACACGACAGAACCCCGTATCACCGTGATACCGTTAGTGACATTGAATGGGCTCAAAGTCATACATCCTTTCGGCATAAATGTAACACACCTCAAGTACCATTATCAATGATTATTTATAGTATCAATTCGAATTCCAAAACAAACTTAATTCTCTCTGGAACAATGGATTTGTTTATAATTTTTTTAAGAATGAGATTTAAAAATAAATGAATTTTCATTCTGTTATATTTGAGTTCTCCAAATATAGTTTAAAAAAATACTTTTATTATTAGAAATAACCAAATTATAATATTAACTTGTCGAAACTCATTAATGCAGTTTATTGTATGATTTTCACTAAAAACTTATAGTAAAAATATGGATTTTCATTAAGTATCGGCCAGTTCTATTCAATTAACTTGTCGAGTTGAAACACTTGTTCGACAAAATGAATGACGAGACTCCTGTGTCTCCAGGTTTTATTGCTTTTTCCCACTCGGAACTTTTTTGTCTGTTTCGCGATAGACAATTTGAAATAAATAGTTACAATATTTTTTTCATTAACTCAAAATTTCAGGTTTTCAACTTCAAAACTGACGAAATTCAATATAATCTTTGAATCTCTAATTTTCCCCCTTGGGTATGGAAATTCCTGATTTTCTTTCTTGATGCTTATTTACGCTATACAAAGAACCTACCTGCATATTTCAAGATTCTAGGTTCAGTAGCTTCGGCTGTACGTTAATATAAGAGCAAGAAACAACTAGTATTTCATATTTTTACTTTAAAAATACAGCAACTGAAAAATATGCCAACTGTAATAAGTGATGAATAGCTTCGAGAATCGAATTAGGTCACCTATAAAGAAATTCACAAATCTAACACAACTGTCAGCGACGTCCCCCGAAATCTTATAGTACACGCGACGCGCAACAAATTACTGCATTGCGTCAAGTTAATCTTAGCGTATTACTTTTAATACACCAATTTCTCAGTGTAAAAGACAAAGTTTACATACTTTAAACGACAATTGTATCAATTTCTGAAGGAATATGAGATATTCTCAAATGTGTATTGTAAAAAAAAGTATCCAATTTATTTGAATTAATTATTTTATATATAGTGGCTACCACATAGACGGTAGATATATGCTATCGCGAACTTTTATTCAGAACTATTTAAGATAACAATCTTACGGCACATTATTTGCATGTAACTCCGACGGTATAGGCAGCGTACGCCAAAATAGCTCTCAGGGAGCAAGAATTTTTTTGACTTACTTGATACTTATTATTATATTATGGCCAAAATTACACAAATCCTTTGTAAATTGTAGTCCATATGGTATTTTGATGTATAAGTTGTATTTATGTAAAGTTCCATCCTGTGGATAACTTCACGCCAATAGGTATAGATAGATTCATGTAGTTTTCATTAATGATAAAACAATAGAAATATTTCTGAATTTAAAATATTTTGCAGAAGAGGAAAAAATCGAAATTCAACCTTAACAATTATCAAGGCTTTTATGTAAATCTTCAATATGGAAAATATTGTTAATTAACAAAAGCATAGTTGAGAGGAAAATTATTGTTTATTCGACTATACAGCAACTGCCTACCTACCTCAATATTCATGTTTAATGAGTTAAAATAATTATTTTTGTTTAAGTTAAAATTTAAAATTCAACAATAAAATCCCTATAGATATTGCCCACTTCAACATGAACAGGGTATTTTGACAATTGGGCCAAATTTGCAGGACCGCAAAAATATTATCGAAATCGTTCTAATATGAACTCGCATTAAAACGTAAAAATGACAAATGATAGAATTTTTGACATTCGCGTTTTTTCATATTTTTGGTAGTTGAGGCTTTGGCCCAACCAAACTCAAATCGAGAAGGCTTTCCGTTTCAAAAATTGGAAGAACAGAAAAATGGAAGGTTCATTAACAATTCTCATATGATTATAATAAAATCAACAATTAGCCTTTGTTTTCCTATTATATTCAGCTACATCTCATCCTAGAAGGAATTTATTGTAATAAATGAAGTTTCCAATAATTACAAACTTCATTTAACTTATTTATGTAAAACATATCGCACTAGTATTTCTAAAATGCCACAACTCAAAAATCGGTATATTTGAGTTGAGACTAAGAAAAAATTGGTAAATATTTCTTTATCTGAACTGTATCAAGTTGTATTAACATACAAACTGTATCAACTTGATATAGTTCAGATGATACTGTATCAACTTGATACAGTTTATATGATCGATAAAAAAATATTTAACGATTTTTTTCATATTGATTTTTGAGTTGTGTCCCTTTAGAAATACTAGTGCGATATGTTACGTTAGTGAAATACTAATGTAGGTGATATATAAAGCAATTATTATGTATAATATTCATCCAAATAATATTTAAACGAAATAGTCCACTTCTTATAAGTTAATTATACCTACTTAAGTTGAGTCGGTTTTTTTTGTTTTATTTTGTTAAATAATGATTATTACTGGAATCTTATACCATCACCAAACTGTTATTTTTATGACCTCGACACGTGTTTCAATCACCAATCTTCACGTGGCGAGGTGTTGAAAATATGTATTGGTTTGGTGTTGGGATAAAACTCCAGTAGTATCTATTCATTACAGCAACAAAGGATTCAAACAGTTCATCACAAGTGTTCATTTTGTGTTCCAAAAAAGTAGGTATGTAAGTAAAAATGTTGGCAAGTGTTTCTTAATGAATAAAAAATTATTTAATTATATTTAGGCCTTGCGCCGCTACTGCTCATGGTTGAACAGTTGGTGTGAGTTACTAGTAATTTGCATCAAATAATTTTCATTTTACTTCATCTCGTGAAGACTTGTTGGTGAAACGTGCACCGAGAATAGTATTGAAGTTCTGGTGACTGGAAAAAGTAAATACTTGATAATCACATAATTTTTGACCTTCAATTATATCTATTTGATTCTCATTTTGTTTTAGAACTCTTCCACGGACATCTCACATTTTTCCAGTAATTATATAAAAAAAACGTTATCGTTTGAATAGTTTGAACTTTTATTGATGTTTAGTAGTTTCAGATTGTGATTAAATTTTTTATCTTGTACCGGAAAATTTGACTTTTTATTGTTGATGATATTACTTTTTTCGCTGGAATTTCGCTGAAATTTCTCGTGGTGAACTGCCTAAAATTCATAATATAAAAATCTAGAACAGTTTAGACTGGCATTAGACTGGGTCATTGTCGGTAAGCGAAACTTCAAGAACATATCTTGCACTATTATTTTGCTGAACCAGTGTTTGCTATGTAATTCCAGAATAGTAGACACTAAATTCTCAGAAATGACTGACATTTTAGCCTTAATCTGTCTCTTGCAGTGGTGTACGGAAATTATACTAAACAGATGAGGAAAAATTATAAAATATATGTATAGAATCACAACCTTAAAAACAATATTTTCGTTTCAATGCAATAATATTTCTAAGAACTTAGTGCCTACTATTATGGAATTGTACTATAGTAACATGCATAGACTGCTAAAATCATAATCCTTCCGTCTGGATTCGGCGAAGTTGAATAAAAATCACATGATTTTATATTAATCGTAATTCACAGTTCAAAATTGTTTCAAATAATATTAGATTAGAGCTGAAACAGAAGAAGAATCTCAAAAAAGATTATATTTCTCTTTTTTGAATAAGAATAATACGGATATGATTAGCACTTTACATACTTATATTCCAAAGACATTTATCAATAAAACCTAACCTTCTAATTGTTCAGAATCATAATGATCATGCAAAACTACAAGTACAAATTAGTCACCTTTTTGTGATTATCATCTTTTTAACTTCATCTGGCGAATTATTATGACAAAAGAACTACTAAACCTTTACCTACAAAAAATATATACGAGTATAATGGGAAGCCAGGCCACTGCTTAATATCAGTGCAGCTCATAATGGCATACACAATTTCCGTTTAAACCGGTTATTTTGGTTTGAATAAAGTACCTCATAGTGTTCTTAAGATTGGAAAAAATCATAATTACCGTGGAGTTGCAGTCTTGAAATGAATAGGATGCGTGGATACACCTACCACCTTGTGAATTATTCAAGCAGTTGAATATGCAACTTCCTGTTTATCACATTTAAGACTTACACCCATTTTCTAATAATTCAGGAGTTGATGCCACCTCTGATTACCATTTTCTAAATCTTTGCTTTTCATACTGTGGATCAGGATTGTTTTGTAAGAGAGAATAATATTGAGAACAATATATTATGTTAATTGAGGAATGTTGTGTTTTATCTGAGTGAATAATATCCTCAAACTTCAGAAAATATAAACACTATACTTTTTTCACTACCTACTATGTATATACTGATAATACTTTATTCTTCATCGGTATAGGTTTTTGAAATAATTTTTTAATGAAAATATCAGTTTGAGAAAATTCAGAAACTTACGAAGCGTATAAATAGATTTTTTTTAAATCAGTTAGTACAAAAGAATATAAACATGCAAATATTAAAAATAAAAATCATATACAAATAAAGATATATTTACTACATACTAAAATATTACAACCCAACGCATAACTACATACTAAAATATTACAACCCGACGCAACAAATCAAAATGGTTTAAAAAATAATGATACCAATCTGGTATCCATATCAATTAAAATAAAATTTGGAATTAGTCGAGTCCTCAAAAATGAGTAAAAAAATTGTTTTGAGATAATAATGATGTGGATAATGTACTAAAAGCTAAAAAATAATTCGGAAGGCCTTAGGTAGCAATCCTCAGCAATCTACGGTATTGATTAGGTTTGATTGGTATTAATTGGTCAGATTAAGCTACGCCCAACGATTTTATTACTTTTTGATCTAATCAATACCGTAGATTGCTGAGGAGAGTGTTGTGATGACTGTTGCCTAGGAGCTTTCGAATCGATTCCTCTACGAAACCCTTCATCACTTGGAAGGATCGATTGCAGCTTGAGAACTCGTTCTGATACAGATTCTGTGAAACATGTTCTTCCCTACTAATTAGTAGACAGTTGTTTTGCAAATCTTGCGAAGAAAATTGGATAAGATAATTAAGGAAACACTTGCTACATGGATAGCTTTTCACAATTGTTGTTCATGACGAAGAATTTCAAGAACGCGGTTTTAACGATGAACGAGTACGTGAATGTTTCCTACTTATTCACCAAACTCAAACAATTGTTCATGCAGTTGCAGTTACGTAAGAATGTATCATCTTTCCCACCAAGAGATTTCCTGGAGTCTTTGAAGTCCACTAGACACTCGTAAGGATTAGAAGTGGATTGCTACGAATTCTTGGGGTTCTTGTTGAATACTCTTCGTGAGAAAAAAAATAGCAGAATCAATAACTCTTACCGCTCTGGATTGAATGACTGTACAGTCTATATCGTCTTGTGTTCGTAGATCTTTTCTTGGAAAAATCCTCACCTGTTTACATTGTAGTAAATGTTAAAGAGGTAGCAAACACGTATGTGATTTTCTGGAAATTCAACTAGCGTTTCTTAATATGACTGATAATAACTAGTCCGTGCAAAGCTTATTGTTGAATCATCTGAAATTGGAACTTCTAACGGGTGATGATCAACTGTATTGCCAAACATGTGCCAAACTGACTGACTATTATAAGAAAATAAGTATAGTTGAGGCACTAGTAAATTTAATAATATCACTGATAATCTTTCAAACATGACTCAACCTCTGACGGGAGCACCCCAATCTTACGAAGGGTCAAAATAGGTGAAAAGTTCAATCTAGCAGATCACTATTATAATATTCATGCAGTCATTGTTCACTGTGTTTCTGGTGTTGAATCTGGTCATTATTACGCATTGGTCAAAGACCAAACGGACTGGTTTGAGTTTGACGATAGTCGGGTCACTATAAGTGTTCTGACGATGTCTTGAATTTATTAGAGCCTCTGGAGACACCCTACATTTTGTTTTACGAAAGAAAGATCGTTGGAACTGGAATCAATAAAGTCGCCCCGGAGCGCCAATTAATTTTTATTGTTTCATAATTTCATGATTTGTATTACTTTCTTCTTTAATTTAATAAATGAATTTTAACATTGAATTATTTTCTACTTATTTTATTTCCTAAGTTTTTAGTTTCTCATTTTCATCCACTCTAATGCCATACTGTTCTCGACAGCTTTTAACCTTCAATTTCAACTTGGGTGGTGTATTGCTAACAGCGTATCATTTGTAGCCACACAGGTTTCGACACGATACAAAATCTTGACTTTGACTTTGGGAGATCCATGCTTGAATCCCGATTCTGAGTTGACAAAGTTCTTTGTATAGATTATATTGGATTTGTATCTTTTTCAAAGTGTACCACTATTGTACTAGTCAAGCCCTATCATTTGATACCCATATTAAGGTAGTTCTAAAACAATTTGTAGTCCGCCATTTTGTAACTGCGGCCATCTTGCATTTCCAATGATACAGAATTTATTAAATTGTATTGTCATTGCCTCTCTACAATTACATAAATCTTTGGCAATGGAATTACTCCAATTACAATCCAATCTGCTGAAAAAAAAACAATATACGTACATATACGTACAGTTCGTTCTAAAATGAATATTTAATGCTTGCAGCAAAATGTATTTAGTACTCTGAATAATTGTATTCGTTGCTCACCCTTTTTGTCGGTGCTTTTGTTGGACTTGTAAGCACTTTCTTTCGTTGTAAAATTCAAAATAGTTTCTTTAGTATATTTTCCTAGACTTATTTTCAATTGACCAAATATTGTCTTTGATTCAGTGCTTAAAATTTTTCAGTATTTTACTTTCAATTCCACTGAACGTATGATGTTAGAAGGTCTTTTATTGTTCCCGACTGATTCCCAGTTTTAAAGATTTCTCTTAAATTCTTCTAAATAGATACTTTTTGTGGAAATGTAATAACGGATTTAAAAACCCCGTTTTCAATGACTTACGGATATAAACTATCAAAATGTGAAAGAACTAATCTTTCAAAATCTTTTAATATAATTAGACAGTCCAAACCTTCAACATTCAACAAGAATCATTGTCAACCACTCCTTAGCGAGCTGTCGTTATAGCGGTAGTTAACTTACCAGTTCCTTATACTTCTTTCTCGATTTCTTCTGTGAAAATCTTGTACCACATTTGTCATGAATTTAGTTTTCNAGTGAGCCAAGAATGACAGCCTTCTGCATCTGTGCGGCTAAGATTTCTGCCTTAGTGCGGCAAGCCGGTATGATTTTGAGATTCGAGAGTAGAGAAGACATCATTCCACCAAGGACTCCAATAATCAGAACGACCATCTTGACAGAGTGATCTGGATAGAGTCTGCGGAGTTCGAAGAGAAAATCTCGATATTTTATCCGTTTTTCATCCTCTTTTCTGACGATATTCGTCTCGCCAAGAGCTGAAAACTCCACGACAAATATCGTTTTGCTCTGGTGGTCGAGAAGGACCACATCAGACTTATTAGCTTGTATGAGCCTAAGGGGGGGGGAACCAATAGTTCCAATAAATTCGGCACTTCTTGTTCCTCACAACGGATTCAATATCCCCCGGAGCGTAGGCCAATTATTATTATTATTATATTGGTCTATAATTATCAGTAGATTTTTCATCTCCATTCTCCACTATACATTTCAGAATTGCATTCACTTCCGCCTGTGTATTTCTTACCCTTACTGTATATTTCTGCACCACTTCCATGTTTGGTTTAAAATATTTCATCTTATCGAGCCTCGAAATCTCTATTCATCTGCTAATCTTCATATTATTCAATGTTGGCAGTAACGTACACAGAAATAAGTTATTGATTCAAATGAATTTTATTTGGGCAAAAAAATTGCCATTTGGATAGGCAGAATAAACTTATGATTTGAAGCGAAATGACCCATATTTATAGATTTCAAAATGAAAATTTGTTCGACTTGAAAAATTTCAGTTAAAATATTGTAGGTAGTCCATTAGTTTTATTTAATTATTTTGGTTTATCTGATACTAAAATCACAAATTTATTAGAGTTTAATAATACACTATGAATGAATGGAACTTGAAATATTCTTCTCATTCCAGAATATATCAAGATCAAATTATTCATTTATCGTAATTAAATTGAACAAATATTTATTTCAATTAGGAACACAGAGGAATAAGAGAACTGAAAGATAATTGGTATATTCGATTCAAAATATAATTTTTCCAATAACACAACACAACAAAGTTTTTGTTTCGGGGTTGAAATTAGATGATTTTAATGTATTTCCACGTGTTAAAACCGAAAGTGATCATGGAAATGTAATAACGGATTTAAAAACCCCGTTTTCAATGACTTACGGATATAAACTATCAAAATGTGAAAGAACTAATCTTTCAAAATCTTTTAATATAATTAGACAGTCCAAACCTTCAACATTCAACAAGAATCATTGTCAACCATTCCTTAGCGAGCTGTCGTTATAGCGGTAGTTAACTTACCAGTTCCTTATACTTCTTTCTCGATTTCTTCTGTGAAAATCTTGTACCACATTTGTCATGAATTTAGTTTTCTTGATATTAAGTGTGAGCAAGTCATAACTCGAGTTATGTTTCAAAATTGACATGCCAACTTCATCCTTCGATATGGTCTCATCCCAATTGCCTCCATCCACTACATATACACTGTCATCTGCATATGAATATAGATCACCATCACGATTTGTATTAAGTGAATCATTAATGTAAATAAAAAATAGGACAGGTTCTGAAACCGTGCCTTGAGGAACACCACACTTTGTTATTTGTTGGTTACTCTTGTATTCATTTATTTTCACGAAGTTTTTCTGTTTCTTAAGTAACTTAGGGAAAGTTCAAGGCAAACACCTCTTATTCCGTATTATGTTGGTTTCTTCAGGAGTTCAGAGCATCAAAAGCTTTCTTTATATCTAAAAATATTCCAATCACTTTTATGTTAGTATTCAGACCATTATATATATTTCGAGTTACACTGAAAATTGCATCTTCTGTTGACATTCCTTCCCTGAAACCAAATTTTTTAGTTGAAAAAATTATTTCATTTGCAAGAAAGGCAACTATTCCTTTTTTTATAAATTTTTCGAACACTTTACTAATATTACTTGTCAACGAAGTATGAACATGTGTCCCACAAGCTTGCGGAACTGAACTGGTTTAACATGAATGATAGGTTCAAATTTCATTCAATATGTTTATTTCATAAAATTATATTATACAGAAATCCGTCTTATTTATATCGTAAAATAACATTCAGGACAGACGTACACAACATAAATTTGAGAAACAAAAATGTAATCACATGTCCACAACACAAGACCGCAATTTTCCAGAGAAGTTTTTCGTATTCGATTTTTCATCTTTATAATTCTATTCCCGATTCGCTAAAACANTTTTGTTGTGTTGTGTAATTGAACTGGCCGGTACTTGATGAAAATCCATATTAAAACCGCGGTTTTTGTAAAACCCTCTATAGTGAAAATAATACAATAAAGTGTATTAGTTAGATCCAGATTTGCTCCTAATTCTGAATCTGCGAATAAAAATAACGGTTTTTTGGTGTAAACGAGCTGAAGCATGATATTACAAGAAAGCGATCAGCAAGTTTTATATTATTATTTTTCGTTTATATGTCGGGGCTGGGAAAGTTTCATTTTTTTTTTCTGTTAGGAATTTCATTGAATTTCAAATTCATTTCATCTGTTTCATCAGTACCTGAGCTGAAAATTCATTAGAAATTACATTTTCAGACCTGATCACTTGATCATTTGATTGTAATTCACTTTGAGGTTGATGGAAAAAAATCACGGGTCATTTTTAGTTGATTTTATTTTAGTATTTTCAAATTCATCAGAAGTTTTTTGAAGTTTCAGGTGATTTGCTAGAAATGCAGTACTTGCAAATTTCGTAATTTTTCTCTATGAAATTCAGAACATCAGTATTCTGCCTTAACCTACTTAGGCCAACCTACTACAAATATATCTGATTTTCTGCACAACAAAGGTGTAAATATTGCTTTCTAAACCAACAATAACTTAGGTATGCACATTTTCAGAAAAATTCGAAGTATATAAATTATCATGTGGGTCATGCCCGCTATAGGTCAAATTGGAAGAACGTTCAAAGCCTGCATAAAGGGACACAAAAATAGTTTTCAGAATGGAAAAACAAAAATCACATATGCCACTCATTCAATCACAGAAAGACATGAGTTCAACAATGAATTCAAACCCCTCCATTTCCTGAAGAAATGTTTGAAACTTAACCTGTTGGAGAGTATGTAAATAAACAAATTCAAAAACTCTCAATATCTTATGAACGATCAAACTGAACTGAATAATTCGCCATTATTGAATCTGCTAATTTCCAGGGAAGAATAGCTAAGTATATTTACGGTACTTTCGAAAAATGTATTCATATAGTTATTGAATTCATACCTGTTCTTCTCAGGTAGATTATTTCATCAGAAAGTAGGTATAGAAGTAGGTAATATGTTAGATAAATAAAAAAAGTAATTTGGAAGTAACTTTTAGTTTACGCACGTGTCGCGGTTTTTGTAAAACCTTTCAAAGTGAAAATCATTCAATAAACTGTATTGATTTGTTTCAATATGCATGGATTTTCATCAAGTATCGGCCAGTTCTATTCAATTAGCCGTTCTTTTTTGTGTACTTACACATACTCCGATAATTCTAATTTTCCAGATTTTTTGTTGCTTAGTGAATTGTCCAGTATTAGAAATCATTCCACGCTTGCTTCCCCCATTATTATGATATGGAGTTGATAAATTTATTATTTTCTTCTGTGTCAACGACATCGAATGCTACGGTTATTAGCCTTGCGTTGGGCGTAGGTTATTTCAATAACTTCTCGAGCCACCTAGGGAGCACCATGGCTAGTTGCAGTTACGTCAGCATATAAAAGAATCAATTCAACTTCAATTAGAAATTTATTTCACATATTGTTGATTATATTTTAAATTTGGAAACAAAGAATATTTCTTATCATGGATACAATGTAACTCCTCTCATCGTTATTGCAGGTTCCTGAGAAAATTCTCATTCAAATTTTCTGTTTGTCGAAATGAATACCAAACTCACTTTATATTATAAATACCTAATGCCTTAAAGCATTTTCATTCACAATGCAACATTCTGCTCGAATTTATACAAAGAATTGTTATGTTCTTCAAATAAATTTCAGCCACAGTGAATTACAACGGATTATATGCTATTTTCTCTATCCAATTTTTCTGGAGAAATTGTAGGTTATATAAAAAAAATCATATAAAAGTTATGAATATTTTCGATACATAAATAGAACTTTTATCTTTAGTTTTTTTAGACTGAAGATTTAGTTTCAGTAAAAACGTGAAAAAGCATTTTCCATCCCTAATATTCACTCAATTTCATCTTCCGTACCTTGGGTAGAATTCAATTTATTTCAGGTATATGAGCAAGAATTCGTATTCTTCTCCTAATAACTATTTTTATGCTGTTATTTATTCCTTCTTTTCATCAATTATTTGAATTGGCCTACTCAGAGCCTTTGGCGTGTCAAAGGATACTTTAACATTTTCCTCTAGTTCGTACAAAAGTTTGTTTCCCCGCCATAACACATACATCCGGCCGACGTTAGTATGAAGTTTTCACTCCACCTGACTTCTAACTATTCACCTGTCCGCTTCTGATCCGGTCGTGGTGTGCCTTGGTGACTATCAAACGCTGAAAACGCGGCTGATCGATCGGCGCTTAAACATTTGAATTTCACTGTTATCTTGATTCTAATTGAGTTCTTATTGTCGCGATGCATTTAAAGTGAACTGATCGGCTGAGACTTTCGATTGTTCGACAACTTTTGAACAATGCCATTGGGACTAGTTTTCAATATTGCTAGGTGAGAGATTTCGTCGATTAACTAGTTATCTAATGAAGTCGCTGTAATTAAGTGGATTTCGTGATTCATTTTTCAAGGTTATGTGGAAGTTTTTATCATTCGGTTTATGGTTCGGTTGATGGGTTTGTTGTCACCGTATGTTTATATAAATGGTGTTGTCGATGTTTCAATGATTTCAAGAAGTGAGGCCACACCGTTTTCAAGGAGCTAAGTGCCAATTTCAAATTTTTTTGACACCTACACAAACTGTCTTCCTCATAAACTAAAAATTATTTTTAAGTGTATTGAAGTATGCATAACATTTTTAAAGCCTAAAAAACAAAAGTTGACACATAAGTAAGTCTGGTTTCTCTTTGGCACATAAGTACACCAATAAAAAAATTCAAATGTGATATACTTGAAATTAGCCCTCAGCTCCTTTAGAGCGGATATGCTTCAGTATTCACTGTTTAGGAATGCCACTTTTGAGAAAATATTTACGAAAATATTACTTTCAAATTACCAATTTTATTACACATTCCATATACCTGAGAAACCATTGAAAATCAAATCATTAAAAATAAAAATAAATACTTATTTTTATTATTCAATTGATTATATTCAATCCGCACTCAAGGATTATCTTAACCTAGGACAGGTTTTTATCCGTTTTGGTTAATTTTTTGTAAAACTAATTAAATTTTCTGTGAAAGTAATTTTTCTTCAATGATAATTTATAATTATTATAACTATTGCAATGAAGTTTATAAGGATAAGTTAAATGAATAAATAAACAAATGATTCCTTCTAGGGTGAAAAAGCTAGTTGGAATTAAAGCCTGACAAAAAGTAAGCTTAAATTGTTTTAATTTGTATACAAAGCCTAAGTATTGCAAATAAAACTTATTATTATTCATTGATGATACTATNCTCACGTGATGAGTAATATTTCAGATGGCGATAGTAAAACTCTGCCAAACTCTTACTGGTATGTGCTCTGCTGTTTATTCATCTTCCAAAAAGAGATGGCACGCACTGTGTTACGACATACAAGTCTCTGCATATATTTATCCAGACGATATTGACCTGTAAGTAGGCCGGTCAGACAGCGTGGTCTAACGTGTAGTCTAACACTTGTTTGATACCATCCTTCAAAGGATGTCTTGGAATGGA
Source organism: Leptinotarsa decemlineata (assembly GCF_000500325.1). Lineage (NCBI taxonomy): Eukaryota > Metazoa > Arthropoda > Insecta > Coleoptera > Chrysomelidae > Leptinotarsa > Leptinotarsa decemlineata. Next base: position 26,499 of record NW_019291105.1, on the reverse strand, counting down.
TATGATAGATTTTCACAGGATTTTGAAACTCATCTTGCAGTCCAAGTGTTCAATGTAAAGCCTAAAGCGATGCCAATGACAGGTTCTGGTGTGATGAAACGGCTCACAGCGCTATTCCTTGCAAGGGAGTCAGCAGCTTCATTACTTTTTAGGCAAGTGTGGTCAGAAATCAAGACCAGATACAATTTGTCAAGTCTTCCTATTGACAGTTCACTACCAACATGAACAATGCACGGTAATAACCAAGGGTCACTTGATTGTCAGGGAATATTTTTAATGACTCATGTGTGAAAACGTTGTCTTCCAATCTTTCCTCAGACAAATCAATTGCAAAGGGGTCATTCCCAGAATTCTGTGACTCTCAATGTCAGCCAGCAGTCTGCTACGCTTCACATGATCTCATTTTGTGTAATTTTCATGGCCACTGGGGGTGTGGTGCTCATGGCACGGGTGATAGTCCCAAAAAAGTCTCTCTCTGTACACCAGATATCTTTGTCTGAGCTTCCTGCTGTCAAAATTTCCAACTCCATTAAAGTGCCCCATGCGCGAACATTGGTCTGTCAACCATCACATACATTCAATGGATTTGTTTGTGGGCTAAACCCCAAGATTCTCCATAAATACTCAGAAAGTTCATTCTCGCTGCATCATTATTGAAAATCATTATTCAATCACTCAGACTTCTCTTTGCGGTGAAGGGAACTATTGTAGTTTTGCTGGGTGTCTCAAACATCTGTTGTCTCTGGCTTTAAGTGTGAAAATCTTTCAGCGTTCTTCGGGAGAAATTACAAGCTACTTTTTTCGACGTGGTCATCTGTATAATCTTACAGATCCATTTCCTTTCTGTCAAGTACATCAAGCAGATTACCCATCGGGGGTGACCACAGATGGAAAGATAGTACCCCGTCCTGAGGACAACCTCTGGCAATTCTGAATTCAATGGCTTCATTTTGAAGAGCCCTAGTTGCTATTCTGTTCACAGGCATGGCGTAGATACAACCAGTTATAGTCGATTCTATGTCTTTTTCATCAAACTCTGATGTAATAGTTGGTACATTTTTATACAAGCAACAACCAAAAAAAAACTATTAACGCGAGCTGAAAAGATCAAAAAAATTATTAACAAGAAATGAAAATTAAAAGATTCCAAACCAAGTTACTTCACGACGTTTCGATTGTTAGCATCCACAATCGTCTTCGGGTGATAACTGGACTCATTCTGCACGTCGTCTTGATTTCAGACAGGTTGAAGCCTGGCGCCCTTACCCTTTGGACTGATACTGGACTCATTCCTCCAAGATCTGACTATTTATAAGTCATTCAAGTGCTGTCACCTATCCCCTCTTCCCTCTATCCGCTTCATTGGTTTTAGCGGGAGCTGATGGTTTGGCGGGAGTTGGCCGCATATATGTTGTTGGACAACATGTATGCGGCCTCTTTGAATTTTTTCCTAAACCAGTGTTCCTCCTTGTGGATGATTTCAGCTTGAGCCCACTTGGAATCACAGTCCGCGTTTGGTGGTCTGGTTTTCGTGAGGCTGTGTTCCCAGATTTAAAGCAGGTTCTGATGTTATACTTGGACCCAATCCTTCTTATCCTTTCCGACAATCCTCTGATGTAGGGAAGTACAAGTACTAGTTATGGTGGCTTCTCTTCCTTGTGGAGCTCTTGCTGTCTTCTAGCCAAAGCCTGTTCCATCATCACTTTGGAGCGGACTGCGATTCCAAGAATTGCATTTACCGGATACCCTGCGAATGCGGAGAATCATACATCGGTGAAACTAAGAGGCCATTGAAAGTTAGCATTACCGAGCACAAGAAACATACACACCGAGGAGAAACCAGCAAATCCGGAATAGCAGAGTATGTTTGGACTTATCAACATAACATCGAGTGGGCTCAAGCTGAAATCATCCACAAAGAGGAACACTGCGGTTTAGGAGAAAATTCAAAGAAACCGCGTATATGTTGTCCAACAACACATTTAGTCAAGCTAGCGTAGAGATCCGTAACATATGGAAACCTCTAATCAAGAGAAAAACGACCAACTCCCGCCAAACGGTCATCTCTTGCTAAAACTAATGAAGCGGAGAGAGGGAAGAGGGGATAGGTGAAAGCACTCGAATGACCTATAAATAGTCAGATCTCACAGTCCAGTTATCACCCGAAGATGATTGTGTTATTAGTTCAATTTTTATGATTTTTTTTTAGTTGCTTGTATGTTTTCGCTTGATAAAATTGTTATTGTTCAGCTAATCATTTTAATTTTTTACATATTCTTTTAGGGATTTCAAATCAATTAATATCATAATAGACAATGGAAGTCCGAACTGATGAAATGCACCACAAAACATTGTTCAACAACCTTCAAATATGTAACAAATATGTATGTAACATAATCATATAAAAAAAAAGTTGTGCGTAGCTTTCTTTTAAAAAAAAATCGTCGTATATTAAGTTTAAGGAAATAAATATTTCGAAATAAAATCTCTAAATAATCATCTCTCCCAACTATCTATACAGTAGGTTCTTGTAAATGCCTACCAGAAAACAACAACTTCCCCGGTTAATATCACGGTGGATATTGAGGTTAGTTTCGCAGATGTTTCTTGTTCATATAGCAGCAGGACCATGCTGAAAGTAATCGGGTAAATCACCTACATACCGGTTTCGAAGAATTACCTCTCATCGGTGCAGGAAAGATCCGACCCAAAATACAAAGTGCCTGGGATTCGATAAATTTCAACGCGGTTCGACCAGTGTAATTGTTTTTCATTCACCTCCATTTTTCATTCAGATAGGAGCTGAAGGCCATCAGAAATATATTTCTTTCTGGCAGCCTTGGAAGAATATCAAACGGTAATATTTTACAGGATTATGTCAAGAAATCTCTGCTAATTCAACGAAACATCGCAATACTCTGTAGGTGCACGTTGTTGTCTTTTCTTGCAAAATTGTTGTGAAACTCAACTCGATTATACATTCAACATATAATTACAGCTATTTATTTTTCCCGCATAAGGCAAAAGGGAAAAATACATTTCTGCGTAGTAATTGCTGCATTTTTAATATAATCCGTACCAACGCCCTTCGAAACAAGTGGGATGCATTTCTTCACATTTATAAAAAAAATGATAAATGAGTCAGAGCGTTCTAATTGATAGACTTTGCTTACATATATGACGGTAATTATGGTAATTATTTCAACTGAAACTTGTCTACCAATTGTGTACAGCGATCAGACTATTCTAGGTATGAAGACGGTTATTGAACGGAATGAAAATCTTTTGTTTATATTCATTTTGAGATTGATTTGAATGAGGAAACCGTAACCAAATCAGGTATAACGTTAATGAAATAATCTATTATTAAAATGTGTAGTTGCTAATTCCAGAATCAAAGTTACTAGACTGAATTTGGTAGTAATTCGAGTGATTCAGAACTATCTTCGGACAAGGACAGATATGTTTCCATTAGTGTCAAATCTTCATCAAATGTGCAAAATTTGAATGAGTTATCACATTTTTGTATAAAAATGAAGAAGTAGAAAGCCAAAACCTTCCTTTTACAAAAGTTCCTCTTTCCTAAATGAACGAATGAATGTCATTATGTACTGCCATGGATGATATGAGTAGATTCATAGCATTCGTAACATAAAGTTGTAACTTTATGAATGAACTGAGTGCTTCATCCTTTAATGTTATCCATATTGGTGCTGAAGAGGTAATAAGGCAAGTGCCTTATTCCGAAACACCGGATGTCCACCAGTGAGAATGACCTCTTTCATATACTATATTTTGTAGCAATCCTGTGAATGATAACTGATTGAATCCCCTAGCGAATGTCTGGAAAACAAACTGATAGAGAGAATTGATTTCTGTATAATTCATATAAGAATAGTTTTTTCGAAAGTATTTTTCTTTCGTGTAATTCAATGTTTATATGAAAGTAGCTGTTTCGAGAGGGCTTTTTCTTCAAGTTTGTGTCTGAAAGTTACTTTTTTGCATGATCTACATATCTTTGTATACAGTTAATGTATTGAAATTGATTGCTTTCTTCCTTTCTTTGTAAGATTTCCACAAATATCTGTAGATATACAGTTTCCTAGTACTTGTTGATTTCAATCAAGTTTTTTGGAAGTTTACCATTTTTATGTCTGTATTAATGGATGAGTGAAAAATACTGTTTCTAATATAGGTGATCATCTTCAGAAAAGTAAATGAAAAAGTTTCAAGAGACATAACATTTTCCATACATATAGGTTGTTCTATAAATATTGTCCACCTGCTTTTTATTTCAAATTGAAATCACAGATTAGGTAGCAACCTTTCAGTTCGTAGGCTAAAATAGAATAAAGTTATAGCGGTCATACAATTTTCCGATATCATTTTTATAGTACGATTTGTCTCTAGCCTTAGAATATAGGCCACAGTTTCGATCGTTTTGATTTTGGTGTGAAGAGATAGAGCCTTTTTTCATACTTTGTCATATATCGATGCATAAATTGTGTCTTTTATGGTGGAACAGCTCAAACACTGCTCAGAATCACCAATTCGATGTTGCTTTTGGTCGATTGAGAGCTTGCGCGGCACCCACTTCGAACAAAGCTTTCTCATACTCAAATATTCTTGCATAATATGTTTAACACGTTCCTTTGATATTTTCGGACGCTCAGCTATCCCGATCAACTTCACTTTGTGAACTTTTATGATGTTTTCGTCGGTAACAGCCTCTTTGGGGCGTCCACTGCGTGCATCGTCCTCGGTGCTAATTTCACCTCGTTTAAACTTAACAAACTACTTCTCAACAGTTAATTTTTTCCTAGTTCAAAGTCCGAATAATACACGAAATTCCTTTTTATCTATTTTTTTCAAACTAAGAAAGGTTGCTTCACTCAAACTGTCCTATAATACAAACTGATAGTCCAACAGCTGTGAAATTTGTACAAATTTGTAACTGAAAATAATATGTATTGATTACTTGTATCGCTGTCTGTGTGTTAGCGTAAGAACTTTTCAGCCCATCTAATAAATCCTCCTCTTGGTGATTTCATGGTTGAAAGTTGCTCTGGAAGCGACTGATTTATTGAAGGTAGATATCTTGTGAAATTTGGGGTAGAAAAATTTGTAAATGAAAATTGATCAGAGAAACATTCATCTTCGAAATATTTGGTAGATCTTAGAGATGAGGTGCCTTGATACAGAATAGTGATTTCTCAACATCTAAAAATGAATTTGATGTTTCTTCAAGTTATAACGTAGGTACCTTCTTTTATATAAGTGCCATGGGATCACGTGATATCTTTGTCTACTTTCCTATCTGAAAAACGTCGTCAATCTTCTGGTAGAAGTCTGAGTTCATAAAACAGGTAGGATTTTTGGCGTTATTTTCTCGATTCAACCTCTTTCTGATCTTGGAAACGTTTAACTGAATGAGAAATGTGATTAGCATGGATTCAAATAATAAATATAATATGAGGAACTAATTCTCTGTATTAGATACTATATTCATGTATTGATGATATTTGTTCTACTTTCATATTTGATATCTTCTCATTCGTTCTTTCTGAAGATTATCTTTCAATGTGTATTTATTCTGTTTCATAAACATATTTCTTACCTTAAGCAATTTCCTTATCAAGTAAATGTGATATGTCCCGAAATACTACTACATTATCCATTGACATCTTCGTGAAGTGAGATATCCATGCTTACTTATAAGTATGGTGTAGAATGAATTATTTTTTTTTAAACTTATATGAAATATCGGACATGAATTACATGACAATTATAAATTCTGGTCTTTGTTTCAATTATGCTTGCTCAAATTATTATTGTTTTTATACGTTTTATTTGCACCTTTATTTTTTTTAATTAGAAATTGTCCTGAAAGGTTAGCTCAAATATGCTAACGTTATATATTTGTTTTTGGTCGTCTCTTAAAAATCGAGTAAATTTCCTTTATGGTTTGACTATATAGGTTTTTGGATTGTAAATGATATATAAGTTTGATATCATAAATATTCTTGATTGCCATTTGTTTTATTAAATTCACTTCTTTTCTTAATATATATCAGGACATTTCACTAGTTCGTGGAGCAGGCTGTTAAATGTTGCTACATACTTTATGGTTATATGAATGGAAGAAATATGAATGACTACATCCATGTAAGCCAGTTTACAAAAAAATTTACAATTTTAGTTGTTGTCAAGTCCAAAAAATTTGTTCAACCACTTTTTCCATCTCTATACTGAATGCGATGGAAGTGTAAACAGAATTGATGAAATCCAAGAACTTATACATTATCCAGTCATTCCTGAGAAACATATTAGAATGTTATCAACATATACATGCCAATGGAAAAAATCCCAGAAGCGGGTTACTGTATATTTTTCATTCCAAATCATCATCATTGGAGGTCAAGAAAATCAAAATTTGTAACATTTAATTTCTCTTAGCTCTTTTACGAATAAAAATGCTAACTGTTTTTTTCCAAAAAGATAAATGTTTCCGAATCGAATATAATAACGGCAGGTCAGATAATTCCGCTTTCTGCTTCGATAACTTTGTTGGGGGGTTGAAATGGACGACACCAACATGTTTTGGCACAATCATCTCGCTGGAATTGCAAAGGCTGCTTCTCAAAAGCTTGGAACACTATTCCGAACCAGAAAACTGTACACACCTCAGCAACTTTTGATGCTTTATAAAGCTCAAGATCAAACCTTCTCTCATATATGGAGCTCCGCCCCAAAACATACCTTGAAGCTGCTGGATTCCATCCAGAAAAGAGCCATGCGCCTGATTGGATACGCGAACATGATTTGCAACCTTGATAGTCTGGAACATCGAAGAAAGGTTGCAGATTTGTCTCTCTTTTATGGATAATTTCACGTAAGATGTTCAAGTGACTTGGCACATTTGATTTTACCAAGAGCGGTACATATCAGAAATAAACAATTTGCACGGCTAATATTGCGACGAAATTTATATGAACGTCAGATATTTGAATAAATCTCCTCCTTATTGAAGATGTTTCTGTTTCGTCCAGCAGCAGAACCTTGCTGAAATGATGTGAATAATACCCTATAAATCAATTACTCAGTGTTCAGATTAGATCAAGGATCTGAACGGCAAGTTTGTGCATACACAAATTAAAAAACAAAACAGTTTCGAAAATTTTCCTGAAAAAACCTTTTGCACTTCTTACAATTCAATTTGAATGTTACCTGTAAGGAAGTTCAAACCTCAATAATTATACTAACAGCTGCATCCAAATTAATAACGAACTTCCTAGTTTTGGCGATATGTAACTTTTAAAAATCGTCAGAAAATATTGACAAATATTGGAAAATAGTGCGGGGATGTGAGACAGAAATTTCCTTCAAAACCTAGCGCTTTGTGGTGTTAGGCACATACTACAATATGTGATTTGATTCGAATCTAAACTAGCTACTAATATTATGGAGGATTAAACTTCCTTATAGGTAGGCGAGTCGTTCAATATCCAATTATAATACAGATCATTTTTTGGATTTACTTGAAAGGTTTCTGCTTGGAAGACATATTCCGCAAACTGGAAAAATAGGTTTTCGATTCATTATAAATTGTATTCTAATTTTCACTATAGTTTTTGCCATTGAAATAAATAGCTAATTTGCTCCCAACAAAGGAAGTAACTATTTATATCGAATGAAAGAGATACGACAAAGGTTTCAAAGAAAATTGAGGATGCAACGTGATTAATAATGAACATCCTTGTTGTAATTTTTTGCTATTTAAAACGGGACCCTGACACTCTTTCACTATGATTAACATCACCGCCTACAAAAATAGTAATCACACAATTGAATATAGAAGTCTCGGGTAAGAACATAACTTTCAAAGAATAACCGAACTCTATTTTGTGAATAAAAGGAAGAAAGTAATGCGGCAAAGTTGTGAAACTATGTAAATATTCAAGTGTACGGGTATGCATGATGGATAACTGATAATGTTAAAAACGTTCAATTCGAAACAGTAAAATTTCAAAAAATAATTCATTTTCCGTTGAACTTCAAGTTTTTCCAATATCATACAGGGCTTGAATATTTGCATGGGGATCTCGTTAACAGATGATAGTAGGTTGATTTGTGACAAAGTTGACTATTTTTGGCTATTATTCAATGATAACAAAAATCTCTAAGTTCCAGAGATATACGAGAATAACCGAAAACACCGTAATTCTTTTTTTGCTATATATTCTTCATTTTCAGATATATTGGAAATATGCTCACACTATGCCTTTGATCATTGAATTTTTATACAGAATGTCGTATATTTTAGATACTCACCAAATTTACATTTCAAATACGAATTTATGTACCTATTTTTGATCGATAAAGTTCATATAATATAGTAAAGTAAGAGTTTTTACGAAATTTTCGTGAGTTTGAGTGATTTAACAGTCATCAAATGAATAATTATTCTTTTTTATTGCGGCCCTGATAAACAACTCGTTTGAAAGCAATGCTTATTCTCCTTTTATATAGCAACTGAGTCTCAAAAACTTCACCAAATACCTGAAAAACATTAATGTCACAAACCTCTAGTATTTGCAGTGAGGTTTTTCCACGTCGTACAACTTCCATGAGTTTTCTGTCTAGCTTGCTTTTTTGTTCATTCGGTGTTCGATTAGATGTCAATCGGTATCTGAAAAATTTGAGTTGTTTAAAAAAGCTGGTATTTACCTCGAACTGTGAATGAATGTATTTCCTAATTCAAAGCTCATACAAAATTCTTGGGAGTAGTGTCATTCCAGAAACCAATATTGAAAGCTCCATCATGTCCCTATTTCGAAGATACCGTAGAAATGAACTTAGATGATTCTTTTATTTTTGTACATGCACGAGTTTCAAATTAGAAAAGACAAATCCGTTTATTGGATAACACCGATTTAGTTTCCAATGGTTGAATCCATAAGAGACTAAAATAACAATGCATTTGAAACATGCATAAATAATAATTTGCCGCATTAAGGCAGAAATCTTAGCCGCACAGATGCAGAAGGCTGTCATTCTTGGCTCACTGCGCTTGCTCAGGGCACATGATTCTCGGACCCAATGATCACTTACCCCTCGGTGTGGAGAGTGGTCATTGGTTGATAATGCTGGCGCGCCCTCCCGAATGTATCGGGGCTTCGGGGGATAAGGCTCGACCACACTACGGTGAAAAAAGGAATAATAATAATAAGGTTTATTCACAGTAAACAACATATAATTACATGTAAAAGTTCATTTAAAAATACAGTAACTCATTGAATTAGGATAAGTGGTGAATAAACACGAAAAACACAGAAGTAGCTGCAAAAGCTACTTGTATATGTGTAACAAAACAGTTTAATATAAGTTAACAAAAGCAGTAACAAAATAAGTTCAATATAAGATTACAATTGACATAAACATTGCATACATGAAACTATCTCTATCTCTTACTGTTTTCGAGATTGTCATGTATAGACTTGAATTTGAATAGCCGTGAATATTATGAAAAAAAATGTTGTGAGTAATGTAGTTAATTATAGAGCAAGACAATTATTTCTAGTCACTCTTTCTGATAATTTTTCGTTACTGATATTACATTTTGCAATACTATACAGTATTTAATAAATACTTCTATTATCCAAACGAGCATGTTTTAGAGGTATCTATTACAAGACAACTGAACCAATTTATGACATTCATAAATAATCTTAATAGAAACATACAGTTTGCACTCGAAACAGAGATAGAGAGACAGATTAATTTCTTAGACCTGACCATCACACATAATCATGATAAATTTGATTTCAATGTATTCAGAAAAACGAGCTATATAGACATTACAATAACAAGTGATTCTTTCCATCCCGACAACCATGAATTAGCAGCCTACGATTCAGTGCTACACATAGCATTCTCGTTACCTTTGTCTGGATAGGGAAATTAAAACAATTATACATATAGGGCAGAATAATGATTTCAACGTGGGCACAATCCAGAAGTTTAATCAGAAAACAAACCATCAAATTTACATATAATTAATATACCCCCAGATCTAACAATTAGAAATGAAGAAATTTGTAACTGTAACGTATTTTAGTAAAAGATCAGAGACAATTGCGGGATTTTTCAGAAAAAAAACAATATGAAAGTGGCATCTAGGCCACATGCGAGGTTATCTAATATCATTTTTAAAGCCAAAAATAAAGTAGATAAGATGGACAAATCTGGAGTTTATAAGCTCAAGCGTCCAGAGCGTAATGTGTTTATGTTGGACAATGTGGCCGAAATTTCTCAAAACGGTATGNTGTGTGTGTGTGTGTGTCTGTCGGAGTGCCAAACGTCTTATATTAAGAAATGCTAATTCGATGTATCTTAGAAAACACTTCAACTTCACATTTCATAATTGTTAGTTTTTCAGTGATATTCAAGGAAAGTTTATTGATTTTTATCAAGTCCAATACTTGATACCTCTAAACTTAGGAGATATTTTCTAAATCACACTGTGATTTACAAGTATTATGTACCTTGAAAACTTTCAGGAATAGTAGGTAAGAGTGAACGTCTAACTGTTTGGACTATTGCCATAAAATGTTATTTAGTATACTCAAAAAAAGGATTTTTAAAATTTTTGACATAATTATTGAACGTTATCATACAGAGCAAGCGTAAATTTCTCCCTTGTTAACTTTCGAATGAGACACAATTTCCAGGTCGAACAAAATTCACGTAATTTTAAGAAAGTGTCAACTCAAAAATGTCGACCTATTAGGTAAACGTTGCTTGGTAATTGTATTTTCGAGAAATCATTTCAAACGATCGTGAAATATTCAGCTGTTTATGGGGAAACATTTTAAAATTCAAAACGAGAATATAGTTGATTAGAGCCGGAATTTCTTACGATGAAACAATTGAAACATTATTCTGGTTTGCTCGGAAATGAAACCAAGTCAACCGACAACTGCGGTAGCAGAAATTTGGGAAGCTATCCTGGAATGCCAAATTTCTGCTATCGCAGCTGTCGATTCATTGGTCAAACCACCAACAATGACATAAAAACTTGGCAAGTTGACTTGGGTGTCACACCAATAGCTGGTTTCACTTATGTCGCTTGTATTGTTCGCGCAGTTTTTTTCATTAGGTACTTTTCTTGGTTATTCACACTTTGTCTTAGATCGAAGACCGCCTGACCGGTACTTACGATGACCAATAGGCTGAAACAACTGTCTACAGGTGGCTCTTAATTTGAAATCAATATGGGAATGATCAGAATAGTACTTATACATTTGTCTTTTGATTTTCATGGAATTTTTTTCCAGCAGCTTGACTGCATTAACTTTTCTCGACATTAAATATGTACAGTGCATTTCTTTAATGTCCCCCCCTTTTATTTTTTGAACGGGTCGACTCAAAAAATTGAAATTTGGAATAATGAAATTAATGCATGAATACTTTATTCTGAAGTAGAATTGACACATGAAACTTTCAAGATGGCAATTGGGCGCCATCTGGGGAAAAAATTGAATGGAAAGGGGCTCTTGTGACATATATTTGTGAAGCTCCTGACAAATGCTTCATAACCCTAGAATATAATGCCAATATCTTCAATTACTACAAAATGGCGGAACTTTCAATAATTGCCTGAATACATTGTCATATAACTAGATAATATGAGGTAATACGCTTGAAGTCAGTTCAGTAGATGCTCGAAATGGTTGACATATGAAAAGCCTATCCGATATTTCACGCCGAACATTTTTGAACACAGTAACGTCAATATCTCTACAAATATTTATTATTCTCTGCCGTATATCCAATATTGAAGCAGGTTCAGTTTCGTACACCTTTTGTTTCAAATAACCCCATGGAAATAGTCCATAGGTGTCAAATCTGGCGAGCAGGCTAGCCATTCTGTAGGACCTCAACGGCTAATCCAGCATATTCAAATACAGTTTTCCTGTTAAATTTTGATCAATAAATAGAGGTCCTACAATATGGTTTCCCAATATTCCTTGCACTTGCACTTGCTGTTCTTCCGGAATGGACGGATGACCTGGAGGCTTTTTGTTAGGTGCACTACCGGTAGTTGTGAATTTGGATACAAGTTTTCTACAGGTAAGACGATTCGGACGGTTCATTGAAAATCCTTTAGGTCTCGTGAATGTTACGCGTCGCACCGTAAATAAAAATCGGGTTGTTGGAATTGCCATATGGCAGATAAAAAGAAATATTTCGAGAAATATCGATATTAATGTGTTTGTCTTCAGGAAATTATTAAATGTTCCGCCATTTTATAGTAGGTGAAGATATTGACTTCATATTCTGTAAAGTATTTTTCAGAAACTTCAAAATGATGTGTCACTCTTTTTATTTAATGTTTTCCCAGATGACGCCTAGTCGCCATCTTGGAAGTTTCATCTGTCAATTTCACTTCAAAATAAAGTATTTATGCATCAATTTCATTATCCCAAATTTCAATTTTTTGAGATGACCCATTCAAAAAATAATAGGGGGGGACATTAAAGAAATGCACTGTATATGATGGTAATTACGACTTGAAGCCGAATACAAATTTTTTTGGACTGAATGTTTGGATATAGAAATAATTCATTCAAACTATGAAACGATGTCTGAGCTAAAAATCGGTCAAATATTTAGGTGTTATCAATATCCATGTATCAATATTTCGAGAACAACTCATATTCATCAATTAACCTAATGGAAAATCGGTAAAATCATATCGTTTATGAAAATTGTCATTCTCAATATCAACATGTTCTGTTTTCACCATGATGAGTTGAAAAGTATGATTGCAAGCATGCAAAGTAACATTTCACGGAATTAAAGTCTGGCCTGTATGATGATGCATTTTATTAATTGCATTTTTTGTCGCTACTTTCTTTCCATTGTCTACATAATGCACCTCAATCACTCTCTGATAATTGCGACCTATTGCCGGGCATGTCTATTCTCAGTTGTCATTGATCATTTCATAATTGCTAATGTTAATCAAGCTGAAAGAGTGTCAAGGACCCATTCTGTACAAAAAACAACATAAAGAACATTCATGGCATATATCACATTTTTTTTAATTGAACATTTATTATTTTTGATTGAAGAAGCTAAATCCTTCTAAGGAAGATTAGAAAATTTTCAGTTATTTCAATAGAATAATTTTTCAACCTTTTCAGATCCATTTCAATGTAGGTTACCCAATAATTGAGAGATTACCAAAATTTAATTGATTAATTACATGAAAAAGTTCATTTAAATATACAGTAACTCATTGAATTAGGATAAGTGGTGAACTCTCGAATCTTAAAATCATATCGGCTTGCCGCATTAAGGCAGAAATCTTAGCCGCACAGACGCAGAAGGCTGACTTTCTTGGCTCACTGCGCTTGCTTTGGGCACATGATTCTCGGACCCAATGATCACTTACCCTACGGTGTGGGGAGTGGTCATTGGTTGATAATGCTGGCGCGCCAGCATTTATACATAAAACGAAAAAGGCTAGCCAAAGGTTATCTTTCACCCCTCCCAAAAACTATACAGTGAGTGTAGGAAAATAATTATAAAAATACTCATTTACTTTCATTAAAATGACACAGAAGAAAAAAAAATAATAGATCATATAGTTGCTAATAACTCTTAATATTTTTAACATTATTTTGGTCAATTTAATAATTTCATTATACTACCATGCATTGAATTTTAAATCAGCAATAAGCAATAAGCATCTGTGACTTTATTTGATTCTCAAATTGATGAATATTATGACTTAAAAAGGGTAAAATTTCATTCAGATAAGAAGGGGCTATATAAGAAAAACATCCTTGAAATTTGGAAGTATGGTGCCTAGGTATGTTGGATGAGTTCATTCTCAAATGGACCATATATATGTCAGAATGCCTGCTTAATAAACTATAGAAATAACTAGGTGTTTCAGTTTGAAGCAATTCAAACAAAAATTTTTTAATCAAATATTGGACTCTATACCTCACATTCCGTTCACCATATGGTATACAGCATACGAATCGCATGCACGCATTTTGCATACGTTGTTACAACTTCTGCTTGTTATATTGCGGCAAAAATTGTAATACACCGAACTACAATACTCGATATGGGGGTAAATAAGAGTTTTAACTAACCTGAGTTTCATTTCTTCTGATAACTGATACTTGAATTTATATAGCGATTTGAGTTTGATGAATGATACTTTGAAAATGTGTCACATTTTCATGGAAAGATAAAGAGCTATCTATGGTTACGCCAAGATTTTTAGCACTGTCTACCCAGTCAATATCTGCGTTATCGAGAGTGAGCCTAAAGATACACTGAGTTTCTACTATTTGTCTTTGAGACCCTATGCATAAGGCCAATGTTTTATTTGGATTGATTTTCAGTCCATGATTCTCCGAGTATACGAATGTTTTGTGCAAATCTGTGTTTATATTGGTTTTCTTCAAAATAAAATGAAAGAAAATGTCCAAAATTGGTAATCAACGCATAACAAATAAAAAAGTAGTAGTAGTAGTAGTAGAAAACCATAGCTAAAAGGAAGAAAAGGAATGAAGAAAATGCTGGACAACCATTATTCAAGATAAAAATTAAAGAAATATATTTTTTTCATATCTGAAGTATTCGAATTGAATTGGATATAAAAAGAATAAGGTGAATGAAATGAAAATTTCAAAATCAATCATGGATGAAATGCTGTCAAGTCCCTTTTCCAACACAATAAATTCATCCTCGTAACTTCTATATACAAACTAGCAAAATCATGTTTACGTCGTATTTACGTGTTCAAGCCTCCAAAGTAACAAATGTATTTTTGTGGTTTTAGCTTCCTTGCTGGAGGAATGCTGTTTGGAATTTTAATGTGAAGTCGAAGATGCAATCCAATTCAGAAATATGTATTATTGGAGCATTATTGTTGAAAAAAGTTACTCGTGAAACTGTTCACAGAATAATTTATAGGTTAGGACGTGACTAAAATCATTTCTTTATAATGGAATAAGTGAAAGAGATCACTGCGTGGGGCAATGACAAATGTCATTGCTGCTATATTTGTTAGGTAGTTAATGATTATTCTTTACTTATAAATGCGAAAGTCACTCAACACTCACACAATCATCTCTGTTTCTCCGTACTGGTGAGTCCTAGGAGCTAAAATTTGGTATATAGGTGCTTCTTGGGCCTTAGATGCGCACTAAGAAAGGATTTTCAAATATTCCAACTCAGGCACCCCCTTTGGGGGTAAAAGGGGTGTCTTTACATAGGAAAATTACTTTTTCATCACAGTTTCTCCGTACTGCTCTATTTTCGGAGGCTGAAATTTTATATGTAAGTTCGTTTTATGTTGCATTCAAAATAGGGCGCCAGCCTTTTGGGAAAAAGTGGGACTAAAAAACAAAATAATCTTTTCATCACTGTTTCTCCATTCTCCTAAATCTCTGAAGGGTGAATTTATATTTAGCATCAGCATTGCATCCATGATCAAATACCACACAGCAGCAGTTTAATGGAATCAACATGAGGTTTATAATAGCTATTTTTGTATAAATGTCATTAAAAGTGACATATTCCATGGTTGTCAAGAGTATTAAAAGATGATGTTTACAAAGTAGCTTGTCAAAAGTATTTTTAACACGATTTCATTCGACCAAATAGCAATAAACAAAACATAATTATTCAATTTTCAAGGAACTTTTATTATGAACAATAGATATAGATACAATTAAATTCTGTTACAAATGTGTTATATACATTAATTACATTATTATTATTTTGAAAAATTTACTTTTATTAACACCATTTTAAACGAGCGCACTCGACTTTATCATTGAAAACTTGCCTCACAAAGTTGACGAGTTCCATATTTTTTATTTCTCTTCTAGATAGGCTAAGAATACGGTTTCGCTGGAATTTGCTTCAACGTTTTCAAGTCTACACCAGCTAAGAAAATTAGAATATGCGGTGTCGTACTGATGAGCCGATTTTTTTGGTAACAATTCAATTGAAGCTCTTTTTGCAGCCTCTTCAATAGCGTCAGGAACACATAATTCCTCACTATTGTTCTTCATTACGCAAGACATGAAACACCACCAAGAACTTTAAATGTGACTTTAAATAAAACGCGTGAGCTGTAAACAATACTGTTTGTTGGTAACCAGGTTATTCGGCGTTACCTGACACGGCCACTCCACAGCAAATGCGATAACATGAAAATATTCAACTCACAAGAGATGTTAAAGTATGTTTTTATGGAAATATTAAATTTATCTATTTTATTCGTTCGTGAAATTACTCAATTCGCTACGCTCGTTTCGCAAACTTTTTCACTCACAAAACAAAACTTACTTTTAACAAAAATTTTGTAGTTTTTTGTACAACTGTCCTGTTTTCATAATAAAATAGATACATTTAATATTTCTATGAAAACACATTTTGACATCTCTTGTCAGTTAACTATTTTCATGTCATCGCATTTGCTGTGAAGTGGCCGTGTCAGTGACGCTGAATCACCTGGTTACCACTAACAAACAGTATTGTTTACAGCTTACGAGTTTTATTTAAAGTCACATTAAAGTTCTTGCTGGTGTTTAAAGTATATAATACATTTGTAACAGAATTTAATTGTATCTACATCTATTGTTCGTAATAAAACTTCCTTGAAAATTGAATAATTATGTTTTATTTATTGCTATTTGGTCAAAAAAAATCGGGTTAATACTAGTGTTAACAATATTTTCAACATGATACTTTGTAAACATCATCTTTTAATACTCTTGACAACCATTAAAAATGTCACTTTTAATGACAGTTGTACAAAATAGTATATTATGCAACGATCATGTAATGATGGTTATTAAGACACGAGCATTAACCGGGATACGAAACGAGCCGAAGGCGAGTTTTGTATGGTATATGCAAGTGTATTAATAACCATTACATGAGAGTTGCATACGCTATTTTTTCTAAACCCGATAAATATTTACTTAGGTTAGAATCTAGGACAAACAATGGAACAGGATTCTTGATTGAAAAATTATGGGTTTCTATTGGTTGATAATCTGTATCGTTATGAAAAATCTGTATCACAATGGATATCATTATGAAACGGATTATAGTCATATAAGTGTATTGTTAGAGTACGGGTGTAGAAAAAAAATATTTTTTGCACAACTTTATCGTGATTAATTTTACACCACAGTAATGAGATCATGTTCCGTCGACATGACAACCCGCATAAGACCACTTTTATCGATAATGCATAAAAACTTTCGTAATCATCGTCACATCTTTGTAGTATTAAACAATAAAAATCATTCACTTGAAGGAAATATCATCCCAAACTTATCCTGAAATTTTCAAATGCCAACTCAACAAAAAACAAGATACGTTATTTCACAGCTTGTAGATCTGTTGCCATTGTCAATTTTTGGTTTGTTCTCTATCCAAAGTGTTACCAACAGAGAAAATATGTGGATCGCTCCCAAAAGTTTATATTGAAAGAAAGTCTAGAATATTCAAAACAAGGTTTCAGAATACAAAATAAGGTTTGAACTAAAAAAAACCAATTCCACTTATGCTTGCCACCTTTTAGAGAAATATCACAATTTCGACATTTTGGCATATTATGTACAGAAAAAATATCAAACCAAATATTTATCCACAAGCAGTCATTTGTACATACCGTTCATGTAGAAAAAATGAAAAACAAGAATTTGCAGATTATAAATTGGTAAACCACTTCCCTAGAAAATTTTACATTGATATTTCATCGTTAATAAAATCGTTAATTTATAATGCAACAAATGGCTTCAATTACATAATCAGAAAAACTTGATAATGTATGTATTATTTTTATTTCAGTGAAGGACTATTCACTGGACCTGACACAAACGTTCCCCTCGATTACGCCAAGGTAAGAAATATTCAGTCGTCTTTCTTAGAATTCATCCCAGGAATAACAAATATGCAAGAACCCAACATCAGAATTTCATATTCAATTTGGTCGTCCATAACGAGCCTTGATAAACTCTGTCACGCTGGAACCCGCTTTGAAAAAAATCTACTTTTTTTTTAGCCTACTTTACCTACAAAAATCTTTACAAATAAATGATTTTGACAAGTATCAAACATAATGGGATAAACAAGTGATACAAAATAGAAACAATAAAAATGTCTCAATTCACAATATACAAATATACTTTTCAACTGTGTTCAAATTAAATAAAGCAGATACATTGAAATTTAAATCATATCTGGTTGTTTACTAACTATACTACTATCTTATGTTTAGTAATTGAGAGTAGTTCTGAAATTATAACCTGGATATGTAACAGTTTTGATACTCAAAGCACTCAATTTTCTGAACGACTCCATACTGTCTGCTATATCTAGGTCATTATTACTTTTTTTGTAAGAACTTCATGCACTCCTAAATTACTCATCCAACATAAGCAAAATAACATATTTTAAATGTTTCTAATGAAACATACTGCCTCAATTGACATATTACATAACAATGATTGTGGGAGTTCAAGAAAAGGTTGAAATAGAATCTAAAAAAATTTACAATTCATTTTCAAAGCCCATCAGACCCTTTTTAAAGAAGAGCAGAATTTCTGTCTTGTTTAATCCATTCACTTTCTGCCAATAATGAAATTTGTTCTTGAATTCCATTTTCAACATTATGAAATGTTTTCGGGGTAATTTCTTCAGCTGCACCTCTTCTTCTAAACACGAGCTCTGGAATAGACTGCATTTCTGTAACGTATACTTTAGATTTCACTAACTTCCACAAAAATTCTAATGGCGTCTTATCAGAACTAGTGGACCATTCATTCTTAGGAACCATGTTTGCCTATCCATGTTTGCCACTCATAATTAGAGGTACCTCATATTGCTCAAACCTAAAAAAAAAGTAATCCCCTGGAATGGTCTACTAGATCACCTGCTATGAAGACTCTAGATGTTTTTGAGGAGACAAGTGATATCTGAAGTGTATGATTCACACGTGTAATCAGATTTCACTTTTATCAAGAAATGACTGACATAAAAACCTGCAGACCACGGCCAAAAATCCCGGAAAATACCTTTCACACAATTATTGAATAGAAAAGGCTGATACTTGATGAAAATCTATTATAAAAGTCATTAATACAATTCATAGTATGATTTTCACTGTAAAGGGTTTTACAAAAACCGCGACACGTGTTTCTCGAGCGTTTTTGTAAAACCCTTTATAGTGAAAATGACGCGATCATTGTCTTTCTTATGAAAAAGTACTGAACATGATGAAATTTTATCCAACTTTGATATCTTGTCCAATTCAAAAATTAGGACATACTATTTAAACTGACCTGAGATCTATAGAACATAAGTGATAACAAAAATGAGATTTATCAGTTTATTAAATAGTAGTCAAAACTGACTGCTGATATGTTTTTGGTCTATTTTCATTTATAAGCATCAATATTCATTGGACCACATTTGTTTCAATCGGAAGTTCCTGCTGAAGAAGTTTCCTTTCTACTCGTTTAATTCTACTACATATGCTCATATTTTTGCTATAATTTCATTGGTGAGAAAGTGAAAATGAAAAATATTTTCGAATAATTTGGCGAAAAAAATTATCAACGTTTGTATTGAAAAACACTATTATTTTCTATAACTCCACATTGAGAATAATATCAAAATCAAATCAGGATGTTGTGTAACAAAACATTTCGTTGATTTTGTTCAAAACCAAATATCATCCTGAATTGTGTTTTGTCATTTGCTTCGTCATTCATATTTAAACAGTCAAATTTAGAAAAATAATTCCAGAAAATGTTATAAATTTCAATGGATAACCTATCATTTTTTTTTCTATAACATTAGTAATACTAATGAGATTGATCGTGTCCAGACGATTTTGATTGAAACTGGAATCTTCTAAAACGATAAGATGACAGACGTCTTTAACGAGAACAACTTTGATTCATGGTCATTTTGTATTCCAAATCCACAACATCCATCCACATAAATCATCGTGTCATACTTATCATTTTTGAATTAACATGAACAACTCCTTACACGATAAACAATATTTATTGATATTAATAAATTCCAATCCTTTGAAAGTGACTAATGGCCATCCTCGAAGATGTATTACAGCAATAATAAGACTACTTGAAATTGTATAAGTTACTTTTCAAAGTAGCTCGTACGTGACATGACAAAAGAGATGTGTACAGTAGACGAGGACATAAACCACAGGGTGCGCAGGACATTAAATTTCAAAGAATGACAGAGATCTGATGATAACCATTAAGGAAAATCACGTGTTTCAATGAAATGAATTGTTCACGGTATCTTCGAGATAAAAATAAAATTCCAACCGATGACTTTCCGAATTGATTCATCACTGAATCGCAGATGTGGATTTATCATCAGATACGTAAGTATTTTCGCTTTCTTTAGGCTAGAGAATCATATCATGTTTCGAAAACCACCATTCTTTAATCAATATCAAGACATGTTAACTCATTCAAAATACTAAATATCCATGATTTCGTTATAAAAAATGTGTTCCTTGTTGAATTTGACAGACACATTCAAGTATAAAAAATACTTTTTATCCTTTTCATACGATACATAACTCATACGAATTGATGTTGATTAGATGTTATCTTTAGGAAAGGGTTCATATTTCTCTTTCCAAGATCCATTGATCTTGCTATTATTCAGATAGTAGAAATCAATTATTATTCTTTTCCCTCTGCGGCACTAAGATAAGAATCAGATATCTTTTGCCTGTAGTAAGATCCATCTCAAAAGAGGACTTGATCTAGTATTCTGGTATCACAAAAAGCACATCGTGTCTTGGGCTGGACGTGGAAAATCCACAACTCCATACCCGGGGGGAAATGAATGTACCACAAGTTCATAGAAGAAAAATTGGTAATGAGAGTTTAGGAACCAGGGTTACAGAAGAGCTAGTGAGTAATTTTCTGTGTATTCTACCCCTGTAAACATGAAACGTAGAGAATAATATAACTATGTTCGGTAATAGAATGTGTATGGAAAGTTCTGGTCATCGACATGTCATTCTAAATCTGATGTCTTATCAAACCTCACGGAAAAACAAACTGGGAAGACTGTAGAAAAAACCTGAAAATTTGTTTAGATTGAATGGGTTTTGGAATTCTGTATAGACATAGAGTTGGCAGTAGACCGATTACAATGAGGTATTATCTCTTCGTACAACGAACAGTGTCCCAAAATTAGCCAGAGATCAATTGGAAATATTCCCTGGTGAAATGAAGATCTGGTAAAGAAGAGACGACATAGGCACTGGAAAAATCTTCGAATATGCAAGAAATGGAGTTGTATGGAACCAATACAGAAGGTTTCTACTGAGTACAATAAAGCCTTGAGAAAGCCTTGAGGATGAGATTCATGAAGGATTCAAGGCGAGGAGGTTGATCAGAACCGAGTATGTGCTAGAATCTACAAGAAAACAAATCAGTTCCACCAGGTGGAACTGTGGAACACCAAGCTTACGTATGATAATAATAATATAGGTATACAAATTTCCACTTCGAAAAAAGCATAAGAGATAAAGAAATATAACCAAGAATAATATTTTCTTTCTGTGAAAGCGACACAACCTTCTGAATCGTCTGTCTAGTTGAATGGTTCCTTATTATTTTCCATGTCAACCATACCATCAGTCAAAAAGTAACATTCTCTTCTATTATTCTTCAATATAGTGACTAGGAAGTTTGGATAACAATTAAAAATGTGCGAAGCAGATGTAGTCTACAAAAAGAAACGACTTCTATAATCTTTAAAAACTTGTAGTAGTTGACTAATAAGACGTGACGATTGTATTCTTTTTTATAAATATGCAGATCTACCCCAATTTTGATCATCTTGCGTTATTCACAAATTAAATATGATATTTAATTTTTTTGTTATGACCTTCTATGGCCTGAGCATATCGGAAATTATTAGGAAATCTATAGAAGTGTTGAGAGGAACTTACTGACTCTTGTAATGAGGAAAACAAACCCAAATAAGTTAGCAATTTGGGACAATCTCTATATTAGATCTTTGTTATTGTTATTATAGAAAGCTTGATGTTTTGGAAACCCAATTCATTTCCGTCTTCAGTATAAACTAAGCAACATCAATCAATCAATATTTCACTTTGAACCAGAATATCATCTCAATCATAGGAGACTATAAATGATAAGGTATCCTAATCATCATACTCGAACAGAAAACATTGTAAGAAAAAAACATAAATAATATCTTCAAGATAACTTGTTCTTGAGGTCAAAACAACACGTCAAGAGAATATGTCACATTTTTCTCACCAAATTCCCCTACTATATTAAGCCACCCCATATTTTTGCAAATGGGAAGAAGAATCGGATGCTACTTCAACTGATATTCATGACATTATTTGCTAGATAACTTTGTTTTGGGTTTCAATTGTGAAAACTGACCTGTTGATCTCATAGATAGATAGGGTGTACAGGGAGTGGGTCTATCCGACCCTCCATTTTCACCGCATGGGTTTTTTATAGCTTTCATCTATTCAGACTCAACTTATGGGTTCCACGCCACCTATGAGGTAATGTACTTAGCGCCTTTTTTTTTAACGCGGTTTCCCCAGTAGGCCTATTCCACATGTCTGTTGTGATTCTGTCAAATTGAAAACTTGCATAACAAAATATATTAGGAAGGGTTGGAAATTATAAAAGCGATTGAAATTAAAAAAATGTAAAGATGTATTCATCTGAGTCATAACCTTCAAATACTTCTTCTTGTCGTTCTTCTTCTTGGTCTTCTTCTTGATCTTCTTCTTCTTCTTGATGTTCATTCTGGGTGTAGATAAACTGCGTCATGAGTGATGTATCGCATGTTTCCTCATTGGTATCAAATGAATCCTCCACTATTGGTGATTCAGCATTAGAACATGACTGGTCTTGACAATGTGTATATGCCAATTTTTTCACAACCACATTTAGCGCTGCATCCTTTTTTACAGTTGCAAAAAATTGTGTTCAGCAGTTTTTCTGGCGCAGGTGGGAGTAAAGTCTGAATAGGTTCTAATGCATTGTCGACCAACTTCCAATCCCAGTCTTTTGGGTCTATCTGTTAACCAAGCCACACTTGAACTTGGTAATATACCCAGAAAAGATGTTGATGAGCAGCAATTGAGGTTGGAGGAAGACAAGTTAATTGCACCTGTTTCTTGTGTGTGTGTGTGTATGGGAGGATTGGCATTGGAATTATCCTTTGGCCACAGAGTGTTAGCACCTGTTTCCTAATTTAAGTGTTTTTTACGAAACATGCATATCGATACTTATCTAATCAGGTGGTTTTTTTTCGGAGCTTTGTACATAGAAAGAAGAAACTGAATCCCGTTGGTGATAATTTCTTGTTGAGTCGAATTACTTTTTTTGAAAACTTCATCACATTGAACTAAATCTTGTTTTTCAAACATTTCAAAGACTGTTGTTTTACCCCTCCTGTAAAATGCAGACGTCGTATCACAGCCAGTTATTGCGTGTTAAAATAGTACATGATTTTGGCTCTTTACGAAAGTAGATGCACTTTTCGACGAATATATTTCGGTTTGACTTTGAGCATTTCCTGGCTTTAGAAAGAAAATAGTTTTTTAAGGTGGAGTTCGAGCAGCAAGAAGTACGAGTAAGTCTACAACTTCACTAACAACAATAGTTCTATTTATCAAATTAAATTGCTCTATAGCTGTTTCAATAATCAGTACGTCGATATCGTTATTAGCCTGTTTGACCAATATATTTTCGCCAATAAACTTATCCTTCAACATTGAAATGAACCGAGATTTGTTGTGAGCATTTGCAAGAAATTTTTGTTGACTGGTAGGAACTGTCATAACCTCATCAAATATTGCGAAGTTCCCAAAACGCTTTGGGTTCAGACCGGACATCCCTCAAAAATGATCAGTCTCATTGATTTTTTTTTTTTGATAAATCATCACTTCACTTTTCTCATGAACTATATTATTACCAATTGCCAATTTTCAAAATTTTGGAAGGTTGGGATGGTTATACCTCCAGCTGAGTGTTACCCACCTACAGTCCTTTCTGATCTGAGGCCAATTGAAGTTCCTTCGTGCCTCTATAAAGTAGTGGAATTAATACTGAAAGATCAGATTATCAATTATGTCAATGAAAATTATATCATAACATCTGTTCAGTCAGGATGCAGACCTTAGCTCATCTGTCAATTACCGACGATCTTTTTGAAGCTGTAGATGATTAACATTTGACCTGTTTGGTACTTTTGGATTATAGAAGGCCGTCGATACTCTTGATCCCGAGATATTGTGTGACAAACATGTCTACTTTGGGTTTTTTTTTAAATCAGTGTCACTCTCAGCAAACTATTTGAAAAATCGTACTCAAAGAGTTGTTGTGGATGGAGTTTTATCGAATGCTCTACAGGTATCGAAGGGAGTGCCACAACAATTTATCCTTGGGCCCCTGCTTTTTAGCATGTATATCTGTGATTTTCATCTGTTTGTAAGAATCTGCAATATACATATATATCACTTTGCCGACGACATGCAGTTATATTTCTCTTTTCCGCCTCGTGATTTTACATCTGCTCAGTAATATATTAATTACCATCTTCAAGCCATCTTTGACATTCCTACATCTCATAATCTCAAGCTCAATTCCAATGAATCTGCAATAATGATTTTTGGACCTAAGAAGAACAGAGAGCTCACCAGCCTCACTTTTCAAGTCCGCATTGCAAAATGAAATACTTCCCCCCATGACCGAGATGAAAAAATTAGGATTGAGGTTTCATCCAGAATTTCGCTTCATTAAACCAAAGTTCTTATAACGTCCTCAAGCATCAGTTTCGAATCGTGTTTGCTCAACATAAACGTAAGACTATGCGAGTCACTGATCATGTCAAAAATTTGTTATTGCGACAGTATTTATGGATCTGCTTGGATCGACTACATCGTATTCACAATAGCTGTCTACGTTTCTAGTTTTTGGTATCCGGAAATATGACCATATATCCTCAGCCATGCAAGAACCAGGATGATGGAGAGTTTCAAAACTTAGAACACTGCATCTATTCACCAACACATATAAAGTTTTGATATATCGTCAACCTGATTACTTATTTGGAACATTCTCAATAATAAATAGTTTCACCACACGGAACATTTCAGTTTTAGTCATCCCCGAACACAAATCTTCCATCTTAACCCGCTGCTTCTCGTATAAAGCACCCAAACATTATAATCATATACCCTGTGAGTTACGACCTTACACAATTAAAAACTTCAAAAAAAAGACCAAAGACTTACTCAACTGTCTAGTATCTTGTCCGTTCCCGACCTTGGGAATACAAACAGGAATTTTCTACAGCGGTTGCATAAAATAATTTCCCGTTCTTGTCATCACAATATCACTGTTAACTCGACTTTTTTTGTTATTGCTTATTTATTGCTTTTTCAGCCTTGGCTGATACTTCACATATTCACCTTCATAATGAAAGCTGTTTCCTTATTCCTGTTTTTGTCTGTTTCAATTGTCCTTTTTATGGTGAATAAAGACGTATTATCATTATTATCATTATTATGATAATACATCATTTCAAAAAAATATTGAAAATGTCCGTGAAATCCCTGATTGAATTTCACGATTTGTAAACCAATTTTGATCAGAATTCAAATAGTATTCCGCAATATCACAGCAGAGTTTTATTGTTGGGCATGGCATTACTAGCTTCTTTCTGTGTCAATAGTCCAGACGTATAACTTTTTACACAACAATTCTACTTCGAAACATCTGACTTCCAACAAAGGTACAAGTCATTATAACCCCGATAACATCTGCAAGCCATCATTTCCGATCATTGTTGCGAGTACCGTTACCCCTTCAAAAATAATTGACAGCGAGGGTAAATAATAAAAACATTAGTGAGGGTGAAACCATGCAAATTGAATACTTGGTCTCGATCTTATGGTAACAATATTCCCGGCGGAAGACGCCGAAATGTAAAAGGAAAAGTCATACATCTTTTCAACACGTGTATGCACTCAATTTCCGATTGTGTTACTCGATATATCGCCAAGCTTTAACATATGAAGTACCGGAGGTAAAAATTGCTATACGGTATATTGTAGTTCCTTATTAATTTTAGGTTTTCTCTAAAGTAGAATGTAAATGGAGACTTTCTAGGGTTACCTAAAAAAATTGTTTACCTTTTCTTCACTTTTGGCACAATTTTTTCAGCAAGTATTTGTATCTCGCTAGTGAAAATCGATTACCAGAGGACCAATTTACTACACGTTTTTTTACTTTGCGCTTGGCTAGAGATGATTGCGTGCAGTATTGATATCGCTTATTCAAATTTAGAACCTCATCTAACAATTTAAGACTGGAGTAATATACCGTTCTTCAA
>NW_019291104.1:30806-75049 GCF_000500325.1 Leptinotarsa decemlineata | reverse complement strand
CCTAATATGTTTTACCGTAAAAATGGGGTGTTCCATCGCGAGTGGCGGACAGTGTATATCACTTTGGCCAACACCATTCAGGTGGTAGGTGCATTTTGAGCATTTCCATCAGTCCTGAGAGTTTCATCGTTCCACCTTGAATATTACGAAAGATACGGGGGTGTTTCCTTAAGAAGTGAGACAAATTCGGATTTTTCATGACTGAAATTTTTTCAGGAAAAAAGTGTATTCGTAGTAAGTTGGTAGTCCTCATCACGAATCGGTAGGAATTTTGAGTCTATTTTGCCCTCTAATATGTTTTACCGTAAAAATGGGGTGTCCCATCGCGAGTGGCGGACAGTGTATATCACTTTGGCCAACCCAATTCAACTGGTAGGTGCATTTTGAGCATTTCTATCAGTCCAGAGGGTTTCATCGTTCTACCTCGAATATTACGGAAGATACGGGGGTGTTTCCATGAGAAGTGAGACACACTGTATATGCCTAGCCTACATTTCATTTCTATCAGTGTCATACTCACCAGGTAATCAGTGATGAAGATTTCTTTTCGTTTTCACTCGAACTTTGATGGTATGACTTGTCGAATCATTTTTGTGTATGGCTCTTCAGCTTCCTGAAAGGAAGTTCCCTGCAAGTGGCCGTCAATAGATATGTCTCGAATACCATCACCAACAACGCTGGTGTTCGCCAGGGATCGATATTGTCTCCAACCCTCTTTTTATTGTATACCTACAACTTATTGGAAAAAACCAAGAATCCAATATATTGCTTTGCTGACGACAGTACCCTTGTCTTGTCATTCCAATTGGATTCCAAGACATCGGCTAAGGAGGCACATCTTCATCGGCAGCAGGAGGTTGCATATCTTACTGAGGATCTAGAAGTAATTTCGAATTGGGATTGAAGTACCCAGGTTCAATTCAATGTCACAAAAACCCGGGCATCGGTTTTCTCCAAGAAGATAAATTTCTCCGAACCGGATATAAATAATGTTTGATCAGACAATTCCACTTTCTGCTTCGATAAGTTCATCAAGTGCAACCTGGATAGCCTGAAACACCGAAGAAAAGTTGGAGATTTGTCCCTCTTCTATAGATACTTTTACGGGAAGTGTTCAAGTGACTTGGCAAATTTGATTCCACCAACAGCAGTACATATCAGAAAGAGGCGACGGACTGTGGCTGCTCATCGTTTTGAGTTTCAACTCAGTACACCTCGAACTTCACTGTTTAAGAACTCTTTCATCTGAAAAACTACGTTTATGTGGAGTAAACTTCCCTAGAACGTATTTTCAAATGGATTTAATCTCCCGTGATTCAAATCCAATGTGAATCGCTACTTTCGCACAGGCACCGCTCTGAGAGCGCCATATGGATTTTTCTGTAGTGCCTGTGTTTTGTCCTTGAAAAAAATGGCCCACTTTGAAGAGACAACTGCTGTAAGGTACGCCCTCTAGAGAGTTTTTGAACAGTTCAGAACATCGAGTATTCGAAAGCATTCCACACAATATTCTAGTAAATCTAAAATGTTATGGAACATTTTAATATTATGGAACATTTTAAAATCGATTAAGGGATAGTATGGTGTGATAGTTCTCTATCCATCATCCATGAAAGAAGTTATTACCTGAAATGCGTGTTTTCGAAGATGAAGGTACGGAAATATTATCCTCTAGAGTATTCTAGAATAATACAAAACATTCGAGAGTGTTTGAGGACACACTACAACATTGCGGAACATCCCGGAACAGTGTCGAATGCTGTGGAATGTTTTGGAGAATTGAGGACCATTCAAAGCATTTTTTGTATGGGTAGGGCTATATAGAGTGAGAATCGTCGACCTCTTTCAATTTAACATTTATCCGTTCATTCCAACTGTCACACAATCTTTTAGCAACGATGTGAGCGAAGCTGGGCAGTCCTGTAAATAATAATGACCTTCGATAAAATCATCTCAAATATTGTTACCACTATCAATTTGGATTTTAAGATGGGTAACTACGGTGCACCAAATAAACCATCATAAGTACCAAACCTCAATTTCGTATTAAATTTTTACCGTTCAGATTGTCTCAGATCTACTCTTTCATCAACCAGACCCCTGATTTGCACAGCGTGTTTTTCCACCGGCCATGGCTCATTCTGTATACTGCGCTTATCTATCCAAAGTCAACAATTAACATGAGCGACCTTCAAACTCTTCGAAGTGATTTTCTAAGTAGAACGAAAACAACGTAATTGCAACCTTTCCTCATCACACGTGTTGCATTAGGTTTTCAGGCGATGTCCGTTTGAATTCATTTTCTTGTGTGATAATTTTAGTTTTGCCAAAACTTCTTTGATATAATTTTGAATTGTATAGTGTAACGGTTGATTTGCGTATGAAATGCTTGAGACAACAGAACTAACGTAAAGAAAGCTACCAATAACGATAATACTGTTGGCTAAATTTTGAAAAATATTAGAACTGGAAGATTAACTTCAATTGCCCACTTTCAGAAAATGATTACTTTGAATAATAATAGCAATTACTACAAACACAAACTGAAGTCTGAATTATCACAACAAATCTGAAAGTTAAAATATCCAACAGATATTTTTCAGGGATATGCCTCTGAAAACTTCATAGGTATATTCAAATATCAACCTTAAGTTTTCCCGAAATAAATACAATATTATTTTCTCCGCTTCGAGAGTAATGCATACAAAACTCATCTTCTACAGTCAACTTAATTCAAGTACTCGATACAAGTAATACCTACATTGGACCCTGAGTTATACGAATTCATGAGTATTTTTTCATTAGTTGGAATATCATCAGTAAAACGTTTGTTAATAATGATAAATTGAATTTTAAATTCATATTAGAACTAGGCAATCTCCTGTATTCGAAGGCATAAAATATAATACCTATTACAATAAGGTTTACAAATCACTTGCAGTGAATCTTTCATAAGTTTCTGTGGTTTCGATATATTCATTCTGGAAGTTGAGTAAATACGGCTGGGTTAATGAATACATTAAAAATATAATAGCAAATTCCTTTTTGGAATATCAGGGACAAGTCTTTTTAAAAAGTTTTTCATTGTATAAGACCTAAACTCACATGGTAGTTGATTGTAATGTTTAAATGCATTTTACAAGAAGCATAGAGTTAAAATGGAAGATTTGTGTTTGAGGTTGACTAAAACTGAACTGTTTTTTGTGGTGAAACTATTCATTGTGGGGAATGTTCTAAGCCTCTTCTGTAAATAATCCGGTTGACGAAATATCTAAAATGTATGTGTGTTGATGAGTAGATGCAGTTTTCTGAATTTCCCAACTTTTAATCATAATGATTTTTGTATGGATGGAGATATATGGTCATATTTCCGGATACCAAACGAAAAACGTTTGGTATCCGTCTGAATATGCTGTAGACAAAGAGCATCCGATTGCCTCAATGCAGGTCCATAAACATTGTCGCAATTAGAAATTTTTGTCATGGTCAGTGACTCGCATATTCTCATTCTCAAGTTTGTGTTGAGCACATCACGTTGTAAAAACAGCTGCCTGAAGACGTTATAAGAAGTTTGGTTCAGATAGCTGACGTGTTTAGTGAAGCAAAGTTCACAATCCTTAGTTTTTCATCTCGGTCACGGAGAGAAGTATTCCATATTCGATGCGGACTTGAAAAGTGGAGTTGGTGAGCTCTCTGTTCTTCTTGGGTCCAAACATTTTTATTGCAGATTTATTAGGATTCAGCTTGAACTTATGGGCTGCAGAAATATCAGAGATGACTTGAAGATCCTTAATAATATATGACTGGGCAGAGGTACAATCACGAGGCGGAAAAGAGAAATATAACTGCGTGTCATCGGCATAGTGATGTATATTGCATTTTTTTTAAACTGATAAAATTCGCAGATGTATAAGTTGAGAAGCAATGGCCCAAGGATAGATCCTTGTGGCACTTCTTCTGAACCCAGTAGAATATCCGATACAACTCCTGCCACAACAACTTTTTTAGTACGATTTTTTAGATAATTTCCTAAAAGTGACAGTGCTTTCCGTAGTAGACAAGTTTGTCACAGAAAATCTCGTGATCAATAGTGTCGAATGCTTTGCTATAATCCAGAAGTACTGAACAGGTCACATTCTCATCATCTACAGTTTTAAAAAAATAGTCAGTAATTGACAGAAAAGCCGTGGTGGAACTAAGCTGTGATTTGAATCTTGATAGAAGAATTGGTACAATATGATGTTCATTGACATATTTATTAATCTGATCTTTCAGTTTCAATTTCACTATTTTAGAGAGACATGGCAGAATTTTAATTGGTCTCAGGTCAGAAAGGGCTGTAAGTGAGTTACACTTAGCCAGAGGGATAGCCAATCCATCTTTACAAAATTTTGAAAATTGGCAACTGGTCATGATGGAGTTTATGAGAAAGGTGAAATGATTTATCAAGACAACATCAATGAGATTGATGATTTTGAGGCATATCCGATCTGAATCCAAAGCATTACTCTTGATCCGTCTTACGCTAGTTGCACACACACCGATTTTGGTCGGCCAGTATAAAATCGGCCGATATTTTATTGGTAGCGGGTGCTTGCACACTCACCGGATTTTTATCGGTCAAACAATCAGACGGAACGAAAAAGATCAAAATCGAAGTTACGATAGTCACGAAAAGACTGTTCTAGAAGGAACAGAAATATTGATTTTGCACAATACTGTAGTGATGGATGAAGTTCGATGAAGAATTGGATAACATGCTCGCTATGTTGCCAAAGAACTGGGTATAGTGAAATAAATCATAATCCTACTATTTGATTCATTTATGTGAGACGGAAATGATCCTTTCACCATTTAGTTGCACGGAAGTGTGATTAACTCTCCAGCAAATAATTTTAGCGGCTTCAGTTGGTACACTGTTTCTCCCTTATGGATTTGAAGTCACGACTTCATAAACGGCAACGTTTGCATCCATCCATTTCTGTTTTCACATTGGTGAAATATTCAATATTTGGTTAGTGTACCTAATACAATTCTTTGTTTTTGTAGTATAAATTTGAGTATTTCTCGGTCAAGTCTATATTGAATATAGCGCGTTGAAGATCCGATTGATCTTATTTTTTTCCCTGGTGGAAGAATATTCGATTTCATAGATATTGTTCAGAGAAATTCAATATTTTGGCCCCTGTGAAACACACCTAATAATCGTTCAACATTGTTTTGTCTATGTAATTTTTTATATATTCGTGAGAGTTACTAGATTTTTCTATTGTTGCGCAAATTAATTTTTTTATAATTTATATTTTATGAACATTCTGTCGGCACCCACAAAATCAGAAGTTCTTACTTGAACTACAACCAAGATAGTTTCAACTTTAACAATTCTCAGCATTGTGGAAAATATTGAGAGTGGGACAATAAAATATGAACTAAACAATTTTATTGGTTTTCAAAAATATTCGACAAATGGGAAAGAACATTTTGATAAAGTGACACATCGATCTGAAGAGGCCTCAAAATTCCACCACCAATCAAGTGATTACACTCCCAAGATTCTTTTCAAGACCAACCGAGATAAAAAAAAATCAAGATTCGAAGCGTCCGGGTACACAGAAAATTAGTTGATGGCAGCCGCATTCCAAATTGCATTAAAGCTTGGCATCCTCGAGTTGGTATTCGGACCTCCAGAAATCGGAAACAGAATCAGACAGAGTGGAAAACTGTGCCCGTTCATCCAATTAACGCTGGCGTTTGTTTGCGATAACCACATTGGCCATATTGCCACAAACGAACCTTTATTAGTGTGTTTTCACTGTGACCGGAATTATTTCACTCGTGTTACGAATTTCTATGAGCCATTCTCCGAATTTGTTACTAATTAAACTAGGTACAAATAATGCCTAATGGTCATGGTGGAATTGGACTGATGAGTTGGTGCACGCAAACGTTAAATTGGGTTAGATACCTCACTTTTTATGTCTATTATCTTGGTTCGCAAACTTGGTTTGCAAACATACCTAATTTTCTCGATCGTTCTCGTTCGCAATACGAACACCATTATTTTTTTGCCTCGGGTTGAAATTATTCTGTCAGAAAAATCATGCCATGAGATACTCTACTATCTTCATTTCAAAATCGACGTTTCACGAATTTAATTTGTTTGTAATAGATATCTGACTTCCACCCGCGACTTCGTTCGAATGAAAAACAAGAAAAATTATATCATAATTTAGTAACAAGCAAAATTTAACTACAAAACAAGTAACAAAACCCGATTTGAAAAGCAGAATTACGTGAAAGGTATGGAAGCACTACCATAAAGGCAAAAAATGAAACATTCAATATCGTGTATAGAAATATATCATTTGAGATTATATGCTAGCTATCGTGAAGAATCATATTATACTCTTATATACAGGGTGGGCTGAAAAATTCGTAGGCTAATACACAGATTCAAGTTTATATGATTTTTAGTTGGCCTCAAACTTTAAAAGACACGTGTACAAATTCACAGCTTTCGAACTATCAGTTTGTGGAATAGAACATTTTGAGTGATGCAATTTCGGTTAGTTTGAAGAAAATGGATAGAAAGGAATTTCGTGTGGTAATAAAGCATTGCTTTCTGGGCCAAGGCTTGACTTAATGAACATCATTCGGACTTTGCACCAGCGAAATCAATCGTTGAGAAGTGGTTTGCCGAGTTTAAACGAGGTGAAATGAGCAGTGAGGACGATGCACGCAGTGAACGCTCCAAAGAGGCTATCACGGACGAAAACCTAAAAAGAGTCCTCAAAATGAATTCGGATGACCGCAAAGTGAAGTTGAACGAAATAAATGAGGCTCTGAAGATACCAAAGAATCGAGTTGGACATATCGTGCATGAATATTTTAGACTGCGAAATCTCTATTTAAAGAGGAAAATCGACCAAGAACAACAACGAATTAATAGTGTTCGTAAGCTGTTCCACCATAAAAACCTGAATTTATGCATCGATATGTGACAATTGATGATACGTGGCTCCATCATTTCACACCAGAATCAAAACGATCGTCATATGATTGGACTGCACTTGGTGAACCGACTCCAAAGCGTGTAAAGACGCAACAGTCGGCTGGCAAGGTTATGTATCAGTGTTTTGGCGCATGGTTTAATATTTATCGACTATTTTGCAAAAAGAAAAACCATCAGAAGCTACTATCCTCTAGCGTTGTTGGAGCATTTGAAGGGCAAAATCGCAAAGAAAACGCGAGAAATACAAAAAAAGGTAATCCATCAAGACAATATATTGTGTCAAAAATCAATGGAAACGATGGAAAAATTGCATGAATTGTGCTTTGAATTGCTTTCGCATCCACCGTTTTCTCCAGATCTTTCTTCCATTGATTGTTCTCAGATCTCGAGAGAAAGCTCGCTAAAAAAAATTGGCGGCGATGAAGCGGTAGTCGTGGAAACTGAGGCCTACCTTGAGGCTAAAGACAAATCGAACTATAGAAATGGTATCGTGAAATTGTATGACCACAATAATCGTTGTGTCGCCTCCAAAGACAACTATATTGAATGGTAAAATGGAATGTTGTGAATTTTTTATTTATTTTAGCCTACAAACTTTCCAGCCCAACTGTTATTACTATCAAGGAAAGAACTTTTCGCAAGAATCCAAAAATGAGTGGAATTCGACAAATTATTCCAAGTGGCACTGACGACCAAGTGATATCTGATTAGAAAGGGTTTTCGATGTTCTATTCATTATGTAGTGCATGGAAAATTCAAGTAAACTCAACATCTCCCCTTTCGTAATTGGGGAACAATTACTACTATGGAAAATCCCAATCATATACTTTAATTGCCAAAAAGAAAATTTCTTCATCTCTTAGCTAACTGGATTCAAATCTCGCAGGTAGCTCGACGATTCTACCGTACCTGGTAAAAATTTTCTTCAAACCGATGTTCTCATCTGCTTTCGAACCCATATCGTCGACAAAATCAGCTGGCTTGGCATTTGCCTAATAGAGTTGTTTATATCCTGCAACCTGTTCTTGCCTTCACTGTCAGGAATTTCCAGAAGATGAAGCCTTTGAAATAGTCTTAAAGTTTCTCCATTTCTTGTTTTGATTCGAGCAACCCTAGCTATCTCGTCCTATTTTTTAAAATAATTGTTTTTGAATTTGTAATGTTTTCCATGTAGTATTTACTCAAAATTCGAAAACATATTGATTCACATTCTTTCAGGTGACTTTCTGTGTAACTAGTAGTGAAGAAACTGATCTAAAGTTATGTAGAAAATTATTTTTGCCACTTTCGGGTATACGTGGACTCGAATAGTCTGCCAACAAAAATAAAAAATTCACACTCTTCAGTAGGATGACAAGTTTTTACGTCATTACTAGGATTTTTTTATAATTTTCATATTTCAGGGTTTATTTCATTAGACGCTGTTCCGAATCAGAAAACTGTACACACCTCAACAACTTTTGATGCTTCATAAAACCCAGATCAGACCTTCTTTGGAGTATTGTTCTCATGTATGGAATTCTGCCTCCAAACATACTCTGAAGTTGCTAGACTCCTTCCAGAAAAGAGTCATCCAACTGAATGGAGACGCGAACATCACGTGCAACATCGATAGCCTGAAACATCGAAGGACATTTGGAGATTAGTCTCTCTTCTATATATACTTTCATATGTGCCAAGTGACTTGGCACATTTGATTCCACCAAGAGCGATACATATCAGAAATACGCGACGGACTGTGTCTGCTCATCGTTTTGAGGTTCAACTCAGTGCACCTCGAACTTCACTGTTTGAGAACTCATTCATCTAGAGAACTGCGTTGATGTGGAATAAACTTGCTGAGAACGTTTCACCGAATAGAGTTAATCTCCAGCAATTCAGATCCAATGTGAATCGCTAGTGCTTGTGTCTTGTCCTTGAAAAAAAGATAAGGATGCAAATCTTTGCGATTTCAAGAAAAAATCGGGAATGTAGATTCACGATATTTTTACTCGTAGCACACACATCTTCAGCTGAGCAATGTTAACTGAAAATTACTCACCTTATACTTTTGAATTCCATTTTTTAGTGGGATGTTGTTTCCATCTGTAATAGAGAAAAGGTCGTCAATGAAACATATAACTGAATAGGTAATTTACGTTACATGCAAAACTTTTTGGAATTTTCACTAAAACAAGTTCCTTTTGAAACTTCACGTACACTTAAAATATGAACATGGAAGTTATAACACAGGAATATACAGGGTGTAACTGAATAAGTGTGAAACATTTAAGGAGGTGACTCCTCATCGAAAAAAAGNCGAAAATTCACAAACTGACATACCAATTTAATTGTCACTATCGCTAATAGCGACCTACTAGATAGATTAGTTTCACATTTTCGCATTTATGACGATGTATCTCTGTAGTTCCTAAAATAATTTTTTGCTACGAACTGCTTCATTTTGGGCAACAAACCCAGGAGACATTTTTTGTTTAATATGAAACAGGCTATCGGAAATAAATTTTTAAATTCTAAACAAATGATAAGACAGAAAGTTACATTGGAAATAAATTTTAGGAGTTGCGTTTTCCACCCCTTACAACCATGGGGTAAACCAAATAAATTTCTGGCTAAGTATCTTTTTGGTAGTACAAAACGTCAGGTTAATTTCAATACTGTAACTTCTTTAGTGCTTGTGGAAAAAATTGTTATACCCCCTCTAAGAGGCTGTATCTTAACAAGGGATGCTCCAATGAAATTTCTCTATATGAAAGATCCTATCTTTTTTTCGATGAGAAATCACCTCCTTAAATGTTTTACACCTATTTAGTTACACCCTGTATTAAAACAATTCAGACATCGAAAATATGATGAAATCATTGATTTTCTTCAAGTATTGCCAATGGAAATTATAATTTTGTTATTTGTAGCTTCATTTTTGATGAAACAAACAATTATCTCGATCAGTAGAACTGCAACGCTCTTCTCTACGCGAGCAGTCTACTTCATCTAGTGAAACGAGAGTCCTGGTGTTCAGGAGCAGTACTCGTTTTGGATTTATTCTACAACAAAGATTCCAGTTCTACCCATCATTCAGTTTGAATTCATTTTTTTGAGCTAAGATCTACTCGGCTAAGATAGGCACTATTTTTCCACCTTCCCTTTGGCCATACAGAACTAATGAAGTACTGAAATTTGAAATGATTTACCGGAATATTCTGTTCAACAATTTCGTTCAGGTTTTCTGGTTTTTATAGGTCTTTCTACAAGTTCTTCCCAAAAGAACTTATTTAATATTTTCAAAACTCACTGATTATGAAAAAAATTGAAGCAACTTGCGATACAATTCTATACCTGATATGAATAAAGAATTCTACCTAGAAGACTGATATTTCGATCTCAACACGTGATTCATCAAAACAAATGTAGGCAATCTAAATTCATTTCGGCAAATTTTCGAACACAAATTCGAACAATATGATCAGAAAATGATAACATGCAAAGAATTCAACTGAAAAACTATTAGGCTAAATGCCTTGAAAAATGTCTAAGGATTAAAACTTTACACTTTCGAGGTAATACTGTTGATATCACATGTTTTCTTTCAATTTGGATGGAATTCAGATTGAAAAAATTCAAGGACGTATTTTAGAATCGGTCATGAAAATCAAACGGCACTTTATTTCATAGATCTGTCAGCATACCGAGTGAATGTTTTTAAAATTCCAAAAAGTAAGCATCACCAAACCCTAAGTTCTGGGGAGCGAAGTTTTTGTCCGTTCGATTACCAAATAGAATATAAAGAATGATGCGATAATAAAAATTAATTAGTAGTGTTTTTTAAAACTCTCAGGCATTTTCATAGTTCCCTACAACAACCAGTAGCATCTTTAAGACTTACAAGTGGTATTATCCACTTACAGTACTTTGCTCTATATATAAAAGAATCAATTTTACCTTGTGTTACTCACTTTATCCTAAATATTGATTGTACAATTCACCTTATAAATTTATCAATGAAAATAATGAATTGTTGAAGTTATTCCCTGGTATTTTTCGAAATGACTAGATTGATATAACAAAATTATGGGACAATTGCAGGGTGTTTAATAACTAACAAGTAACAATACCTTTGTCACTTTTTTTCTGGGGCCTTCATGTTCAACATATGTTAACTTGTAATAAATGGTCTCATTGAACCCTTTTCTCACTCTTTGGAATGAACTGGTCACTCTTTGAGAATGACCAAACGCTTATGAATGTTATGAATTTCATAAACTATACTTCACGATTTTATCTTCACAATCCTTATTTTCCAAAAATATATTCCATGTGTCGCTATCACCGTAGCTTTTTCGTAATCGTGTCATGACTTATTTTTTGAAAATGAAGTTTGTGAAGATCAAATCGTAAGGTGTGGTTTATGAAATTACTGTGAATCTTCATCACGTAACAATCGAATCAATCAGAAAAAAACTTATGAATGTTACGTTAATTCTCAACATAAGCTCGAAAAAGTTACTCACTTTAGTACCACTAATCAGAACAGTAGCCAGGAAATTGAATGGCCAGAACTGGGCAAACCAGTAAGCAACAAAATTGAGAAAAATCCGATTATATCATGACCACAGGGACTTCGTTCACAATTATTGTTATGCGTTTCACTGTTCCACTAGAATAAGCTTCGAGGCAGATAATGGAAATTGTAGCTATCCGTTTCCAGCGAACGCATTATTGAATTCAGTATTTCAAATTATGATGATTTCATTTCACGGTAATTTCTGAGCGTTTTGTTTGTGAAATACGAGATAATATATTTATGTCAAGATGTCAGTAGATCAGTAGAAACAGTGAGATTCTAAAGTAATGAACTGATAAATTGATATTTAATGTAATTATGAATGCGAATGGAAAATCCTGGAACAGAATAATTTTTATATATGAAAATACACTTTCTCAATGACATTATTCAAATGATCTTTCAACCCCTTAGGGGTAATAGCTACTCCTGTAAAAATAATAATAATGAAAATAATCAAAATAATGGCGCATGTTACCGCGTTTAAAAGGGTTTTACATTCTCCATTCAGTAATATAACACTTCCCGAATTTTGCTGCTGTCCGATGACTCTTCATCGGAGAGCAAGCTATAACAGTGAAACCTCTGAAGAAGCTGGCCACCCGCGCCAGCGAAACGTCAGGAAGAAATTCTAAAAACCCACGGCTTTCAAACTCGAAAAGCAACGACACTGAAAACCTCAGCCGTGAAAGTCTAAACCATTATGTCGTTATTTATAGATCATTTGAGTGCTTTCACCTATCCCCTCTTCACTCTTTCCGCTTCATTGGTTTCAGCGGGAGATGACCGTTTGGCGGGAATTGGTCGTTTTTTGCTTGATTAGAGCACAAGAAACACACACAGCGAGGAGAAACCAGCAAATCCGGAATAGCAGAGCATGTTTTGACTCATCAACACAACATCAAGTGGGCTCAAGCTGAAATCATCCACAGAAAGGAACACTGGTTCAGGAGAAAATCCAAAGGAGCCGCGTATATGTTGTCCAACAACGCATTCAGTTAAGCTAGCGTAGAGATACGTAACATATGGAAACCATTTTCAGAATTTCCAAATCAATTTATATTATATTAGACAATGGAAGTCCAAACTGATGAAATACACCACGAAACATTGTCAATCACCTTCAAACAACCAGTCCGTCAGTCAAATACATGTCGAGATTGACTAGTCTATTATTCATCCTGTCAAAAAAGTAACATCGAATCTTCAATGTACTGGCGGTAGAACAGAACATAAATTTCATGAATTTGGAACTGTCAAAAAATTTCTCAAATCTGAAAGATCAATAATGAATGACTACAAGAAACTGAATATTATTACCTTTTGAGGAAAAACCCATCGTTACCAACAAGAGAAATAGCTGGTGATAAGGATATAAGTAAAACTTTTGTATTGAGAATTCTGATCATAAATACTATCCATATAAAATTCTACTAGATCAGGAAATAATTGGGGGTGATCCTGATCGTACTTTGAAACTTTGTGAAATACTTACGTGCAAAGAAAGCTCACTGTTAAATCATCTGAAAATAGAACTTTTTTGAGTGATGATCAACTGTACTGCCAAATATGCGCCAAACTAACTGACTATTATAAGACAACAAGTATAGCTGACGCACCAGTCAATCTAATAATAACACTGATGAATTTCAAACATGACTCAACCTCTGACGGAGGCACCAAACTCTTACGAAGGTTCGAATACGATGAACACTTCAATCTAGCAGACCACTATTATAATCTTCATGCAGTCATTGTTCATTGTGGTTCTAGCGTTGAATCTGGTCATTATTACGCATTGATTGAAGGTGAAACGAACTGATTTGAGTTTGACGATAGTCGTGTCACTAAGTGTTCTAGCGTTGTCTTGAATTTATTGAAGCAAGCCTCCGGAACACCCTACATTTCATTCTATGGAAGAGAGAAATTGGCAGATCAAGATTTTCAGATGATGTGTTGCTGCAGGTTTTTCCGGGTTTTCCTGCAGCTGAAAAAGCAAATGCGCCACTGGAATCAATGAAGTCGCTCCGGGGCGCCAATTGACTTTTGTTGTTGTTTCTTGATTCCATAAATTGTATCACTTTCTTTCGATAATAAATACATGTTTGTCGTTGCTTACGAATAGATATCAACGAAATTTTTCCCAAAAATATTATTTTCTCTAATGAAGCTCCGTTTTTTCTGCATGGAACGGCTAACAAACACAATAATTCTCGATATTGGAGTAGGCAAAATATGCACTGGATGAGAAAAGGTCACATTCAAGTGAACGTTTGGACTGGCATATGGAGTAAGAGAAAAATTGGACCATAATTTTTGAGGTAACAGTAACTGGGGACAGTTTCTTGAATTTTTTACAAAATGTTTCAATGTCTGATTTACGACAACAGCTTTCTGATAATGTTTTCCCAGCAGGCAATAATACAAACGTATGGTTTCAACAGAATGCTGCTGCATGCTGGTGCATGGGTAGAAGCTTATCTCAATCGGGTGTTTACACATCGATGAATCACTATATCGTATGCTATCCCTTCATTTAAAATTTTTACAGGAGTAAGTATCACTCCTAAGTGGTTGCAGGAACAACTGATTAATTTTATCGGGAATTCAATAAAAATTGAAAGTTCATTAAAAGTGTATAAAAACTGATCAGTTTCAGGATTTTCCATTCGAATTTGTAATTACACAGAGATCAAAAGTATATGTTATTTGAGGACCTCATTGTACATTAAAAGTACCATGATACAAGTGATAGTTATTTCTTTCTCTGATGTGATTATTGAATACCAATAATG
The DNA here is from genome assembly GCF_000500325.1 of Leptinotarsa decemlineata. NCBI lineage: Eukaryota > Metazoa > Arthropoda > Insecta > Coleoptera > Chrysomelidae > Leptinotarsa > Leptinotarsa decemlineata. The sequence continues at coordinate 60,681 of NW_019291104.1, read as the reverse complement.
GGTATAAAAATTTGGAGTCTCAAATACAGCCACATAAAATAAAATTTGACAAAATCCTGGAAAAGCTGTTGATTATGTGACACTCACCTCTGGAGGCAATTCAACGGCTTCTAGAATGATTAATTAATTTCGAGAAGTTACCTAAGATCTCCCTAGTATTGTTCGCGCACATTACGACAGTTTCATTTAGACATTGATGAATTGCATCTAACTCCGAATGATAAATGCAGGTATTTGCCAAAAGTAAAAATAATTTTTTCTGTGACATCAAATATAAATCACAATTTCATTTCCAACTAGTTGCAACAGAGGGACAGTACCATGTCGTCAACTAGATATAGTTTTGTTGAATCTCAAAGAAATAATTTTGTATTATTCGGTCAATACTATTAAGAAACAAATTTCAGCATGGAGTCATTAATAATATGAATCAACCTACATTATTTTGTATTCTACCCTCCATAAAATTCTTTTTTCAACTCGTATCAAGTTAATATGATGAACACGAGCCCATCTGAAATAATTACAGATAACCAAGATAATCAAGATAAAGGGATCATGGATTACGGTCTCCACAACTCCAAACTGAAGTGTAGAGGTTGAATATTTGATAGGTAGAGGTTAAATATTTGGTAGTGACATTAGATCCTAGACTGACCTAGACCAACATTCAGACAGAATGGAAAGGAAGGCGATGGTAGTATCGATAGTGGTTGGACATATTTGTGGAAGACATATGGACTGAAACCAGATATGTGTGTATATTTTGGTAATCGAAACCATGCATGATTGGAGTATTGAAAATTTCACAAACAGCAAAGCTGTGTACTCTTGTCAATACTGGAGGGACAAAAATTGACCCATTCAGACTTGACAATTCATTCAAGAAGAATCAGCAAAAATCGAAATTTTTGAATATGTGAAGATAGAACATTGTATCAGTTACATGAAACAAACTTTCCAGTTGGAGTTGTAAATCCAGAAGGGTGAATAAGAGCATGCTTGATAGAAATATCTGGTGAAGAGACAGATCGAAAACCGAACGTGAGACAGGAGCGAAACTTTCTGTAATCTAGCAATGCGCAAGGAATATTAATTTGAGCCTCAACGAAATGATCGAATCAATTTCGTTAGGAAATTGATTCGAACAGCCAGGCTGTTCTAGAAACTTTGATGAATTCATCGAAACTGATCTGGGAATTTTTTGGAACTCTAAACAAACTGATAGACCCGAATAAAGGGCCTCAGAAATACACATAATGAAAAAGCTCATAATTGTACTAGACACAGATCATCTGCTCCATATAGACAAAGGTAACAAGTTGGATTACACCTTTTTGGATCCAAGCAAGGCTTTCGATCTTGTCAATCATGGAATTTTTTCAACAAAACTAGAACTGTTCGGTTTCAGAGGAGTGGTACATGATTAGCTGAAAAGTCATCTGACAAACAGGATGCAGTATGTTCAAGCAAACAATCACACCGCTGAAAACAACAAATGATGTAGGGGTTTCCCAGGGTTCTGTTTTAAGTCTTCTGTTATATCTGATATACGTGAATGACATTTCTAATGAAAGTTGTAAAATGTATGCAGATGTATGTAGCTCATAGCTACAGGAAGCAATGTATAGCAAACAGTCTTGAAGGCCAATGAATAAATCAAAATATCTGAGGAAAGGTTCTCTCCAAATGGATAAGTTTTGAACATGGAGAAGACAACGTTCATAAGATGTAGTCACTCAAATAATACACTCGACCACAGCTTGTTGCTGAAATCTAACGGCAGATTCATCACTCTACGAAGTTCCTTGGGATGTATGTGAATGAACGCTGTACATGGACTACCCATGTAAATGAAGTGTGCAAAAAACTAGCTCCAAAGTGTTATCTTCTGTGCCAACTCAGGAAGACCGTCAAAAAATCAGTACTGATGATAATATATTTTGCACACTTTCAGTCAGTAATGACATATGGGATCATAGTATGGGGAGTATCACAGGAGGCCGTTAGGGTACTCAAACTCCAGAAAAGAGCAGTCAGAAATAACGTTGGAGTGGCCAGGAAAGTAAGCTGTAAAAATATATTTGTACGGCTGAAAATCCTGACTTTCCATTCTTTACCACTTATATTTGTAACTTACGTAATTTCAGTTCCGGCCTATAATGATATTTTCAAACTTGTTCATCGTATTAGTTTGAAAATGTCCTTGTAGGACGGAACTGCAGTAACGTAAGTTACAAATATAAGTGGTAAAAAAACATAGACGGTTTCATTTCTCATTTTTCACAACTTTCAAAATTTGAAAACCTTTTTCCACATTCATCTGTTTTCGAGGACAAGGCAAAAGGTCTAGTGAGAACTCGTCGCTATCTGGATAAAGTAACGTCCTACGAGGCTATGATTTCAATGAAAAACCGATTTCTCAGTAAATTTTCACTAGAATATTTGCGACCATGCTAACAATGGATAAATTTTTCTATAGATGACTAATTGTTGCCCGCGACTTCGCCTGCGTAGAATTCGGTTTGTCACATTAAGTTTCGTGACAGATCATTACAATTTTACATTTACAATATTTTTTAATAACTTAACACTTCAGGTTACCAACTCCAAAACTGACGAAATCCAATACAATTTTTGAACCTCTATTTTTCTTGATTTTCTTTTTTGATGCCTATTTACGCTATACAAAGAACCTACCTACATATTCCAGGATTCTACTCACTTATTCAGTATTGAATAGAATCAGCAAAAAAAACTGAAAGGATTAGAATGAAATACATTGGTGAGCCTACTAATCCTATTCCTACTAATATTATAAATGCGTAGTGAATGCATTTAGGTTTTTACTTTTTCACGCTAAAACAGCCCAACGGATTCAAATGAAAATTGTAGATCATGACTTGGAATTACACATAGTGTAGATTCCCACGGTAACGCGGGTAAAACATCGGGGAACAGGTATTGTATAAGTGGGTACCTATTGATTGACTGTCACTCTTATATTAACGTACAGCCGAAGCTACCGAACCTAGAATCTTTAAATATGCAGGTACGTTCTTTATTTAGCGTAAATGAGCATCAAGAAAGGAATTAGGAACTTCCACCCCCAAGGGGGAAAATGGGGATTCAAAGATTGTTTTCAATTTTGAAGTTGGAAACTTAAAGTTCGTTTAAAATGGTCTGTCACGAAACTCAACGTGACAAACCAAATTCTAATCAGGCAAAGCTAGTAATTTATATTTTTACTTTTAAAATATAGTAACTAAAAAAATATGCCAACTACATTAAGTGAAGAATAGCTTCGAAAATCGAATTATGTTACCTATAAAGAAATTGCGCAGAACTAATACAACCGTTAACAACATCTGCGCTCAAGCGTCTGAGTCTGCCGCTTTCGGGTCGCGTTCTCGGCGATTGCGCTTCATTGCTTAGACCGCCCCTCTACCCTCGTGCATCGTCCCCCGTCGTCGTACAGTAAACGCAATGCGAAATGGCTTCGTATGTTGCGTCAAGTTGTTCTCATCGTGGTAACTTTTGAAAAATTCATCCAAATTACTCAGTGTAAAAGACAAAGTGTATCTATATTAAATACCTAGAAAGAGTATGCAACTTAATTGTACTCATGGCTCAGTAATTTGCATATAGTGGCTACCACATAAGGGGTATATAGGTATATGCTATCGCGGACTTTTATTTTGAACTATTTGAGTTAATAATCTTACGATACATTATCTGCATGTAACTCCAAAGATATAGATAGCGCACGCCAAGATAGCTCTCAAGTATCAAGAACTTTTTCGACTTACTTGATACTTTTCGTTATATTATGACCAAAATAACACAGAACCATTGTAAACTGTATCCTATATGTTTTTCTGTTTTATAAGCTGTATTCATGTAAAGACACGCCCGAAGAAGCCATTGTATGGCGAAACACGTGTTGCGTTTTTGTAAAATTGTTCACTGAGAATCTCAAAATAAAGTCTTTTTTGATTACGTTAGTTATGGATTTTCATCAAGTATCGGCCAATTCCATCATATATGTAAAGTGTATTCTAAATCCGTTCAGTCGTTTAGGCGTGGAAGAGCTACAAACATACCATTCTTACATACATTTATCCATCCTCACATTTTTTATATTTATAGGAATATTATCATAGATATTTTTTCATTACGAATGAATTATTCCTATTTAATTGTCAAACATCAATATTTGAATGAGGAATTTATTTCACAAATTAACACGGAATCACTAGATCACATCACTCATTCAAATATTTGTCTTGCAAATATTATTTTATGTTCTGCGTTCATTGCAGGGTCTGAGAAAATATGGTAATTATTCGTATACGCGATTTGAATGAAATGGTTTCGGAAGTAGTGTCGGATGGAATAGTTTCATTCAAGTTTTTCCGAAAGAACTGAACAGTTCTGTTTCAAGACATATCAGAAAATTTTCTTTGAAAAAAATAATTCCTTCATGAAAATTCATAGACTATTTTATTTCATTTTGACGCAGATTATATTCATTTCCATCCAAAGACTTTCAATGAAAAATGGAAAAATTTGAGCTAATTATTTCAACAAATATCACTGGGAAGACACCAATCACAGAAGTGATATTGGTAATGAATTAGATATTGATGGCCAGCAATCAAATAGCAGATTCTCATTACATTTTTATATAAAAAACTATTAGGCTGTAGCCGCCGCCAATCACTTCATTTTAACGCTGCAATGGTAGAGTAGGTAGAGTAGTGAGTAGGTTTTTTCGAACCTCTACTGCAACCTAAGAGGGTTTGCTATGTCTCATACCAATTCAAACTTGACCAAATTAATCCAACTTATGAATAAAGCCGATAACTTCATTTAGAGTGTAATTTCTCAGTTCAGCTTATAGGAGTAAGACATTAGCAACTGCTTATCTGGTCTGAATTTTCTTGTGATGAATAATTTCCTCCTAAAATGGCAGACCTTGCTTCATTTTTTTCAATCTAGTGAGGACCTATAATCTTTCCAGAGATGGAAAAAGTTACAGCAGTATGTCTATATATATTAGTGCCATAAACGTATCGCATTCAAATCATTTACTCTCAAGGAATTTAATAAATGAATATACAAAATTTGTTATTGAAAAATCTCATTCATGATAAACAAAATAATAGATCAACAAGGCCATGGTTGAGGGTTACTCTTAGTCTTAGTGATATTCTTCAGTTTACTTCGAGAGCGCGTTGACTAAAACGTCATACAACATGGAAGCTAGTTGTTCGGGAATCGTTAAGCGTCCAAAACTGTCAGTATTAAATATAAATGAAAAACAATTGCTATGAATTTTTATAATCCGTACAAAATGAAAAATGAGGAGAAAGTAGTGCAAAAATGCGCGAGGATGACAGGTGTCAATAGATCGAAAATTTTTGAATTCTTATGGAACTCATGGAAAACAACAGCTTTCTGGAGCTGAAACTATACACTGATAAAAAGTGTTTGGTTATCAACGAAGAAGTCAAGAATTCTATTATGAGGAGAGCACACTCTTTTTACATAAAAACTAAATACCTACAGTGAATACAGTTTTTTTCAGTTATTCGTGAAGACAGTTTTTTCCTGATATAAGAAGAACTAGATAAAAAGAGCATAATAATAGGAAAATCAGAGACTGTGCAATGAAAAAACAACTATTTGAGAGAAATAAAGACAGCCAGAACACTGGATGAATCTATTTTTTATTTGGAGGAAACATGAGTCAATGAGGTTCATACCATCTCGAAGGTTTGGCAAGACCAGAACATCCAAACCCTAAACTGTGTCTCTCAGTACAAAATTAAGATGTTCGAATTTCTAACCGCGGAAAACTATTCTATTTGTATACTTATCTGGTGACGTTTCGAAGACTTTATTCATCTTCATTATAACCTTTCGATAAATTTGATTATCATCAGTGTCAATAATAATATCTAATCAATTTTCATCAAAAGACGAATTATAACTGCAAATTATAATGTTTTGATTTAAATAGGTTGGATAAAGAAAATGGATAGTCTTCAAAACGTTACCAGATGATACATATTTATTTTTTTATGCAAAATTCCATGAATTCAAGGTTCTGACAAATTTAGATTTTTTTTGAAAGAGCTAATTTATCAAATACAGTAATTTTTTGCCCTTCCTACATTTGTATTTATTGTTGAATTCCATATTTTGATTATTTTATAGATCCGTAGAATGTAAAAATCCTAAATAGAAAACTATTTTCAATAAAAATTGTCCTTCTCACAATGGAATATTTAAACAAATTCAGTTTTCACGATATTTCAATTATCTTCATATCACACAGAATAAATCATCGGGAAATTCATGCTTATACCCCCAGTTCGACGCCTATTAAAACTATTTTTAACGTAATATGATAAACAGCGTCGGCCGCCTCTTTTGAAGTTATTTGTGTCAACTGACTATTTTAATGGCTCCTTAGCGGCGTCCTCAAAAGAACACAACGGGTAGAAATATCTCAGTGACTTTGTGGATGAATTGCAGTGCCACTTGCTTGAGACGACTATTTTACTTTCTTTGATGTACCGGCATGTTTATATTCTTGAAATTCTTTCACTCTCAGACAATACCGAATGTACTATAGTGAAGACCTAATCGGCAGTCAGTTTGCGATAACCTTTCTCAGTAGATTAGCAACACAAATATATGGCTTTGGATGTAGGTCTCCTCAGATATATTTCAGGAAAATACTCGTCTATGGCTGCAGGGTACTAAGTGGTTGGTACCAAAACATGCTCTCTTTGATTTTTCCAGGTACCCTGTAGTTATTCAGGGCAGAACAGTAGTTTTCAGTTTACTGAGGTTGTCGGGTGCAAGATTTCCACCTTAATGACGGTAGTAACCATCCCATTAGAGGCTATTTGTGAGTTAGCTATACCCGCCCATACATTGGATTCGGCCATTTGAGGCTTTTTTCGTATCTCATGTGTGTGAATCATCGACTGAGCATTTGCATCACCTAACCACCTAATTTTGTTCACAGGATCAAAAAGAACGGGAGTTGGAGAAATAAAATGACTCTGCTTCGAATTCGATAGTAGAGTAGGAGATAGTTAAGTTTGTTGAATCGACGTACATCTCCTCTGCAAACTAGGGAGTTGGACTCTTTGGTTACTCCAAGGTACGTAAAGAGTCCTATCACGACATATTTATGCATTACTGTAATGAGATTTTTTTTACGAAGAGAGGAAGCATTTATTGAACTGTTGATTATACGATCATACAGAGAATAATATTTCAAATCACCTGAACTGCCAGTATTTTTGTAAACCATTGAATTGTCTCATTTTTTTGCATGTGTTGAGCATTGTGTTCGTATGAATATGGTCTCTCGATCATTCTCATCAAGCCACTCCTCAATCTAACAACAAAACTCTTATAATAGCTTAGTTCAATTGAAGATGAATTCTAAATTGCCCTGTCTCCTTCCTCATTTTCCAAATTCCGGCATATTGAGGCAAACTACGTGAAAAGTGAAGTTGTTTTTTTTTCAATATTAAGTTCAATATCAATTTCTCATTTATCCAGACATTAACACATCAGAGAAGTTCCAAAAGTGATAATTAGAATTACGGTTTGTTGTGATTCCAAAAGTTATCAATGTTGTGAATAGGATGATTGATGATGTACGATGGAAGATTCTTTGGCATTTCACAGGATTATACAGGTGTTGAAAAAATTAGGTTCAGATAGATTCCGCATAATTTGACAGACGGTGAAAAAAATTCTGGTGTGGATTAGGCTGAACGGATGCCCAAAAAAATCAACTACTACCAACATCATATATGAAATTGCTACAAGTGAAACCTCGAGATATCGATTCGAACCGGAAGGTACGGAAAATCCAATGTTCGGGTATTTCAAAATAAATCAAATCCTACTGATTTGTTCTTTCACGATATATTTTCAGCTTTACCACCACTGTTTCAGAGAAAAAACGACAGTAGATGCTAAATGGTATAAATAGTTTGTTTGCTTCTTCTGAGTTTACAGTCTTCGACTAATTTAGAAAACATATTTTGAAACGTCTATAAAAGGTCATAGCTCTTGAAAAAAAGTAGAAAACATCATAGCCCGCCTTTTTTTTTCAATGTATTGTCCAACAACTATTTTTGTTTCCTTAAGGTGAACAGAAAAATACTTGAATAGCGATTTTCTCAATTTCACAAAACTGTTGAAGATATTTCAAACCATGTTCGTGTGATTCCAACTTCAGAGTTGAAAAACTATTTTAATGATTTATTTGAATGCACTCAAAAGTGTACCAATCTGACTGACAGATATTTCAATGGAAATGTTTCCAATGATTTTTCTAGGACTATTTACTCTCCATAATCTGAAAAAAATAGTAACAGAGAACTACATACAGACGTAAAAAAATTTATCCCGATAAGTTACTTCATGAAATAGCTATATTTTGTCTCGAAAAAAATTCTTTTTTCATCAGTAACTTGTCGTAGGTACAAAATAATTTCGTCTATCGAGATGCTAAATCTGGCCTCGTTTTTATAATTGAAAATCAATTATTCTGTCAATAGTTTCGTTTTTGAAAGTTGCTTCATTTTTCAAATTGCATACGAATTCGTTTCATCTTCTGAGATAGTCTCTGAATATAATGTATGATGTTAATTATAAACGGTATTTGCAGTTGATGATGTGGTGATTGTTGAACTGGTGTTGCTAATTGTAGACACATCTGGTGTATATATGTCTATTGCATTCATTGTGAGATCTACGAACGATTCAGAAAAAGCATTCACTTACATAACATATCTGTTTAAATCTGTTCAGATCTGTTTTTCGTCAACCAGCTGTCGGCTCCCTACAAACCACAACTCCCAAAAGTCTAAACTTGTGCGAAATAAGGACTAACGAAGTCATACTTTTTAATTTGTGATTCCGAACACCATATTGTGAAAGTAGTTCATTATACACTTGCATAATGGTTTGATCTGAAGTGGAGGTATCTATTTTGGTATCTTGTCAATCAATACTTGTGTCAATACGGAGTGACGATTTTTCTACCTTAACATCAAAGAAAGGTGGTTGACATGAGGTTCTTTAATCTTTGTTGTGAACTTCATTGCGAAATTTGTTCGTTCAGGTAACTCGCGAAAGCTTTAAGATCCTTTGTATTTCCATTCAAAACAGATAAAATATCATGTACCCACACGAAACTCTTGAACCGTTCTGGTGAATTTAAAAAAAAATTCATCAAGGTATTCCATACATATAAATGTTCTAATAAGTCAACTCCCAACTTGAAAATAGGTTTCGTCGATACACATTCTTAGTAGTTCTATTATGGAGCTCGTCCATCTTTGTTCGGCGTCGTCATATTCCAACAATTTCCTATTTGGAGAGTTCCATCAACAAGTATGTGTATAACTAGGCGGTGCATGCTGTTTTGGCGAGTGCATTGGCTTGGGATGTGAGGGTTGAGCAAACCGGCCATCGGATGCCTGCTTCTACGTAGCCCCGCTGGATACGGGAATGACAGAATCACGTGTGGCTCTGTTATTCCCTAACTGAATGGCATCCCAACGATGGCACAATCCTAAGGTGTGTGTATCCGTGCCGAGAGGATGAATGACACTGAGCCTATCAGCTGTCTCTACGGAACCTTCGAGATACTGGGCGCGCTCATCGTCTTGTCAGGGTAATGCGGGGCTCTGCCGTAATTGATCTTTTATAGATAGAGTGAACTCAAAATTTTTTTCTGAGTCTATAGAGGAGATGGTTGTTGAGCTTACGACTCCAACTAACCTTCCTGGAAATTTAGATCAGAAGCGAGAGCTTCTCAACTCTGCAACTTCTGATCCAATAACTGAACCTAAAAAAAGGTTTGGTGGTGCAGCCAGGAAACGACTGAGTCATCTCCTCGAAAGGGAGGTACCTTATGAAACCACCTTGCACCAAATTCTTGAGCGGCGTACGCAAAATCTGTATCAGGTGGAGGAACAAACCCCCCTTGAGCAAGTTAGCAAGCGTTTGCGCTCAGCGTTTGCGCTAGGGACCGAATCAAGATGGTAAAAGTACGGCGGAGCCGTAAGAGTACGGCAGAGCCGTACTCTTACCATCTGACCTGAAAGATCACTCACCATACAAACTAATTGGCTTCGTTGAGAAGCTGAGTTAATTTGGTCAAGTGTGAATAGGTGTGAGCCACAATGAACCCTTGCGGGTTGCGGTGGATGGTTGAATAGACCCACTCACTTTCAGATCATCGAACTATCTTTTATGAAATGAATATAACAAATGAATGTGATTTGAAATTATCTAAATATAAAAGGGTTTTTTTCTGAAGAAAACATAAACAATTTCAAAAATAGTCTGAACAATGTGAACTGGAATGAACTATATATATTCAAAATAATCTGAATATAACTTTTGACTTATTTTACCAATCTTCTATCTATCACTTCAATTCTAATTTTCCTCTAATGAAACATCATATTTGTAAAAGTACAAAAAAATGGGTTAACCAAGAAGTGAAAAACTCTAGCTCACGGCTCAAAAACATGCATTATCTGAGTTTTATTAATCCTGAACTGAAATTGATATATCTTGAAGTTAAGAAAAGACAAAGTGTTGATTGCACAAACAAAGAAGAACTATTATCAAAATAAAATAAATAAATGTGAAAATGTATGTAAAACTACTTGGAACGTGGTCAAAACTATTCCTCGAAAAATTTTAAATGGTTCACCACATCTTACTAAGCAAACAAATAAAGACGTAGACGTGAAAAATATTACCAAACCTAAGTTTCAGTTGCGTCCGTATACTGAAGAGGAATTATTTGATTTACTTATAAGTAAGCTGAAAAATAAACAATCCTCAGGATCCGATGGAGTTCCCAGTTTTCTCCTAAAAAGAATTTTAGGATATATCATAAAACCAATTACCTTCTTGGTCAATCTCTCATTTTGCTCAGGAACATTCTAATCGATAGTTTCTTCAAGCAATTCAAGGTACAGACTGCCAGTCAAGTTTTCTTCCAGAAAAAAAGGACCAATAATGGCACTTTTAAGGATACCAGTCCAAGCATTCACTTTTTTTGCCAGTCAGAAAAAATGAACTCTCATCGCTGAAACAGATGTTTAACAGAAGCTTAGGGATGGTATCGACTCGATGAGAAATAAATCTGAAGAAATGAACTTTAAACGTTCAAGCCAGTCTCGAATATACCTACACAATAGGTTGAATGGACTGAAGCCTATCAGAAAACAACTACTTACCTGGCTGATATCACGAAGGGCGTTGAATTATATCCGACAGGCGTCAGTGTAGGAATCTTCACAGAAAATTTCCTGCATATGCAATGGGCATTATAACTGAAAGAGACGACCTTCAATTTTGGAACGGGTACACTTGCAGACCGGTTTCGGGCTCATTAGCCACTCATCAGTGCAATATAGTGGCCATTATCGACCTAAAGTCAATGATATTCCATAATTGAAAATCGGAATTCTTTCAGAGTATTTCAATCCTCTTAGTAAGTTGGAGCCAACATCAAAATGTCACTCCATCTAGTGGATGAGGTACTAACCAAATGCATATCCGAAATGGTACCGATTCCCCCTGAATAAAGGAAAAAAACTTTCTTATTAGTCACGTTCCACGTTTGAAGTTAATTTCTTTAGATTTGTTTACTGTCAGTCTTCAAGCATAGCCCCTGACTAATAAGAAAGTTTTTCTTCCTCATTCAGAGGAATCGAGCACATTTCGGATATGCAGTTGGTTAGTACTTCGTCCACTAGATGGAACTAGAGGAATGAAATACTTTGAAAGAATTTCGATTTTCAATTATGGAATCTCATTGACTTTGGGTCGATGATGTCCACTATCTTGCACTGATGAGTGGCTAATGAGGCCGAAACCGGTCTGCAAGTGTGCCCGTTCCAAAATCGAAGGTCAACTATTTCAGTTGTATTGCCAATTGCATATGCAGAAAATTTTTTGAGAAGATTCCTGCACTGTCGCCTGTCGGATATAATCCAACGCCATTCGTGGTATTAGCTAGGAGAGTAGTTGTTTTCTGATAGGCGTCAGTACATTCAATCTACTATGTAGGTATATTCGAGACTGGCTTGAACTTTTAAAGTGCATTTCTTTAGATTTGTTTACTGCCAGTCTTCAAACATAGCCCACTAACTAATGAGATTGATGAGAAATGATTTCACAAAACTCTATTCTTCTTTCATAATCATCCTCGTTGAGGATCTGCACTACAAAAGGAGATAATTTATGCATTTTCAATAGTTTCTTGAAGTCCCGCGTGACATTCCCTTCTGTTCTGAGAGGAGCTCGTGGGCTCTGCAGCAAATGTTCCCAAAACTTCTATTTGAGCTGCTTCATTTAGTACTCTGGGGTTATTTTTTTTTCTATTCATGACTGAACCAGTTTCGTAAAACTTATACACCAAATCAAGTACGGTGACTCACATTACAATTTGGATATCTTTTATTGAAAAGACATGCCATCTTCTGTGAGCACTTCCAACTTCTACATCAATTATAATCATTTCAATTCCGTCTTGAAGATTATAAACCAGTTTTACACTTTTATACACTTATTGAAGTAATCACTAAAAAGCCTAACATGTACCAATATATGCACTATACAACCACATCGTTCAAATTTGCGAACCAATTTTTTGGCTGAAAACAGAAATTTTTACAGCAGACGTAGCAAAAAAGGAGAGCTATCTGTATCCTTTCTTCAATGAGAATTGAAAATTCAGCATTTACCTAACACAACTTTACTACCATCTACGTTTTACTATTAGACTACTTTTTGATGTAAATCAATTGGAGCTGATGGTTAATTTTACCCCTAATGAAAGGTTCGAACGGTACCACCTGATATTCTTACCAGTTCTGATCAAACCATGCATCTCACTATAGGCGTACTAATAATTACTTCTGTTAGTTTGGGACATTATGCTCATCAAGAAATAATAAGTCAGGGTATCATTAGAAGCAGAATTGATGTGCATTATTGACGTCCCTTTCCGTTTGAAATTGTAAGGGAAACATCTACCCCTCCTAGGGGGTTAAACCACGAGAGTTACAAATAGTCTTTGAAATTGTTTCCCTTGACTGTAAAATTGACCTGCTCTCTTGATTCCTCATATTGGTTACCGGAAGTAAAATATTGAGGGTGGAAAATTTTCAAATTGACACCTTATATAGATTTTTAATTTCACAGATAGCATTATGTTTCAAGTGAACCCAACTGAGTATTTCATGAAAATCTGATATGCACACATATTAGGATTATATTGCATTCATATATGAGTCATTGATTTTGTGGTGATAACTCAATCTTCATTTTTAGAATTGAGAATTCTTTCAACATTCTTCTACAGTGAAATTCTAAAGTGACAGATTACTATATTTCTACGTAATTATGAATGTCATTGAAAAATCCTGGAAAAGGACAATTTTCATTAGTATTATTCATCATCTCAATAGTATTATTCAACTGCCACTCCAACCCCCTAGGAGTGATATCTACCCCTGTGAAAATTTCAAATGAAAAAGAGTAGCGTGTGGTATTGCGTCCAAGAGGGTTTTCTATTTAGCAATATAGCACTTTTTGATTTTTGGACTCAGATACTCAAGAAAAAATAATTTTACTTTATACAAACAAGCAGCCTGTCACGGTTGAATAGTCTATTATTTATCGATTTTTTTTTGACAACAAGATATGCTCGAGGGCTGTTTGCTCGTATGAACTAAAATCCAATTTTTTATTATTATTCCAAGTTTGAAAATCAAGACGTGCTCTTTTGCTGAACAGAGATTTGAAAACCAGTTTGAACGCGGTATATCAGGGATTGCTATTACTTCCAGGGAGATGAAGGGCCAGTTCAATAATTTTATTGAGAACATATATTTTTGTAATTGACTTACTTCAGGATTTTCCATTTGCATCCATCATAACCTGGAAAATGAATTCATCCGTTACTTCAGGATCTCACTATACTATATTGGGGTCCTGAGGAGTACACACAGAAGTAAATTTGAAATTTTGCCACTTGATACACATATAGTACTGGCGTCTGAGACGAAATAGTTTTGCCTGAAGTTTTAAAATTTTTAAATTTTATTCATGAATTTTTGAAATATTATACATTATAATCGCATCAAAAGCCTATAATTCAATATTATCATTGATTAGTGAATCATCATATGACGTTTAGGAATGAGTTCATGACCAAATACGCTTTGAATTAGATTGTGATAGTCTGCTATCAAAATTTTCAACTGACATACCAAACTAATCTACTCTCGTTTCAATTTTCAGTTGCACAGGTGAAACAATTGTTTATTCAAAATGTGTATAACAAAACTGTTCAGGAGCCAACCTTGTGATTATGTTTCATACCCAGACAGTCTAACAAATCAGATGTATATTCAAGTATCAGTGGTATAAATCCATCTGGAGAACCGAAATGATTTAATTTTGAAACATATGTTTCGACAATGACTTCTGGAAAAATCTTTCTCATCATATTGCAAGTCATCAAAAAGAAACCTTGAATACTTCTCATTTTCTTGAAATATTTCAATCTCTCCTGATCTTGAAGAAAATTTACTGCAAAAAAATTAAACATCAATTGTGCTGAGAGTTTCAGATTCGTTTTTTCAAGTTTGTATTGCATTGGTTTTCAAGTAACAAACGGGAACACGGGAAAACTTGAATTTGGCCCTTGATATGAATGAATAGTTTCTCACATGATGTTTATGACATATAATTCAAATAATTTTGAATAAATTTTTGAAAATGTATTTTTGTATCTTAATTTTTTTTTTCATTTTTGACATCAAAACAAGTTGGCCCTGAAAACGAAGACTCATTCATGTAGATTTCCACTAGATGTCTAAATGATTATAAAAAATCCAATTGTTTCAACAAGGTCACAACTAATTGGAGTTTTGAATTGAAAAGACATTAGAGATCTATCAGAACACCAAATTTGATGAACAAGTCTTCGTCTTCAGGGTCAAGATATAAAAATGTTGGACCTACAAGCTTGAAACATATCAATTCATGTAAAATCGATGTTGAAATTCATTGTGAAAACTGTACGTTATGTGTACTAATAATCATATCCAGATGATGCCAACATGATTAGATAAACATATATCAAGAAAGCGATATTAAAAAAATATACAAGGAATAGGTTCTCGTTAACTGTTCGAAGATTTTGACTGCAACTGAAATTCTTAGTATCCGAAGTACCTGCTTTGGTGAGTAAATTGGGACAAGATTCAGAACAAAGCTCTAAAGAAAAATTTAAGCAACGATTTTCAGTCTGAAAATGATATATAAACATAGAAAAACAGTTCTCAGTTAATAAAAACTCATCCATTTTCACCACATCATCTTCCCTAGAAGCAATTTGTTTTCATATCTTCCCAGAATATTCTGGTTTATCACCGTATCACCAGTATATGATGGGATTTTAATGCTGAATGGTTATGAGGTATATTGAAAGTAATTTATGTAATTTATGTTATGTTAACTTGAGTTATTTATTTCATTGTGAATATTTCTATATGTAGTACATGAAGGTGGTGGAGGTTTTTCTAACCCATAGTGATTCAAATGGTAGAGTTGAACACACAGCGCCTTGGCATAGTCTCAGGGCATAATTTTGAATTATGATCAATTGTTTCATAGTTGATGTACTAGCTGATCCGTGAAAGGTATTTCCAAAGTCAATGATAAAACGTATGTATGCTCCATAAAAAATCAGACATGATGGTCAGTCCCCTCATGTTTTCCGATATAATATAAGTGAATTAATTCCCTTAGACCATTTCAATGTTGTTAGGTGTTAAATAAACTGTTTCCAAAAACTCTTTTCATTTAGGATGATTCCAAGAAAGCTTCTCATAAGGGAAACTAGAAGTTCGATATTAACAACTGTGTATTGTTCATGTGAGGTGAATTGTGCTTGGTGAAAAATGTATGTGAGATTTTCAAGGGTAAGAGTGAAACCCGATGAGTTCAACTTCATTACTCTCGATGAGATCGAGGGTTTCAAAAATAAGTTTCAGTTTTGAAATAGTTCTTCAGTATCAGGAGTATATACCACAAACTCTTCAGCGTAGTGAATAAGGTGACAACTAGTCTTCAGCGGCAAATTAAATTATGCCATTGACTTTTGTTCAGAAAGATTAGATATGAGTAATTATGCAGCAGATAATGTAGCTCCTTGTCGTTATAATCTATATGCACTTTCGAATCACAATGGGACTACTCACAGCGGGCATCACACAACATAATGGAAACCTACACACTGAGACGAGAGTAGAATTCGAGGATTCACACATGTCTCCAATTCCACCGAAATCGCTTGTGGGTGGGGAGGCATATGTCATCTTTTAAGAACAGTTGGGAATGGAGTCGCACCTTTGATGTGATTTTTTTTATATAAATTCAGGGAACGAATTTGTATTTTATTGTTCTATTTGAATAGGACGGTGGCAGTTATTGAAATTATGAGAAATGCATAACTAGTTCTTGAGAGTCATGTATGATTCCGGAATGATGACACCTAGATGTTATTTTACTGGCTGTCAGTTTCATGGCAGTCAAATAGATATTGGTGTTGGTAAAAGTAGTTTTCTCGCTGTTTTGGTATCAAAGCTTTTTCATCACTTTGAAGAAAATAATAGATATAGAATATCAAGAACATACAATGTTAACCATTTTTTCATAAACTACACTTTACGATTTGATCAAATCGTAAGTTGTCGTTTATAAAAATGCTATGGTTCTTCATCAAGTAACGGCCGAATCAATCAGATAACACAACTATGTCTAACAATGCTTGTAAACTAACATGTAATGACTAGTTTTCACGATTACATAAGAAGAAGGCTACTGTTTATTATTTATGCCACAAACATCTGGAAGACGTAACAATATCTCCTAAACAAGCTGTCCTTCACTGAATGTTTCCGTTAATAATTCCCTAGCTTCTCCGTCAAAGCCCTTTCATCTGAATAATAGAATAAGAAGGATGCGGAGCTGATTTAAATTCTAACAAACATTAGATATTCATGGAAGTAGTCGGCGTATGCATAAACAAAGACGAATCGTATAATGGATGAAATGGGCATAATTACCATCACTCTCTCAATTGATGAGGATATTAAGCTCTGCAGAAGATTTAATCTCTAACGAGAAATGTGTTTTGATGATCGAGAGCGAATAGGATTGGTAATTTCCAGCTCGGGATTTCCGAACCTTATAATTGTTGAAACGCATCGGAACAAATTTGTTTTCCGAATCCAATCTGAAATTTTGAAAATCTATTGCGGCAGTTGTATTGCCAACAGCATATGCAGGAATAACTTCTGTGAAGAATCCTGCACTGACACCTGTCGGATATAATCCAACGCCCTTCATGATATTAGCCAGGGGAGTAGTTGTTTTCTGATAGGTGTCAGTCCATTAACCTACTGTGTAGGGTGTTGAGACTGGCCTGAACGAATTGTTCCTTTAGATGATTCAATCTGAAATTAATGATGAGAGCGTGTCCTAGGAGCCTTTTTACAGCTCTAATGAGAGTTCCGTTTGAGGACTAGAGCCTTTCATCAGTAATCAGAAGTATACTGCAAATAACACGAAAAAATATCGAGATAAACGAATGCTTATGGGTTTGAACGTTCCCCACAGTTTCAAATCAGAATAAAAAATCATTTCACAAACGTGGAATCTTTTTTTGATATTTACACTGGTTGAAGAAGTATAAGAAATGTTGATTCGCTGAATATCTCGAATACATATTTGAACTTGTATGTTAACAGCTGCTACTACTTCCTTGTACTTCGAAACCAATGTTCTGAGTTGTGCATTGCCCACCTCCAGGTAATGAAACAATCTGAAGTGTATGTAACTTTCCTTCAACCGTGAGTAACACGAGAAAGTAAATAGGCATTTATTCATGTCCTTTTCAAATACAGATAACTTGAGGTGCTTCTTGAATCCCACCGAAGGTACGGAAAAACTTTTCGAAATCAGAATTTCGCCAAATAAATTGACGCTTATACCATTTGAAGCTATTCTCCACTCGATACATTTTTCTCCTTGTCACTATTATCGGCATTTGATATTCTCTAGTTTTTTCACCATTATTCTCCAATACTGGACATTTCAATGCCACTCGGATGAATGGTCTGCATTGTTTTGTTTTCGAATTTGGAATTGAGTTGTAGATAGACTGATTTTCTTTACTCAGCCCATCGACAAAAATCTGTTGGTAGATTAGATAGGTAAAGTAGAATTTCAGTGAAGAAATGAATACTTCTACAACAATTAACAATTTTGGGAATTGTTAACCTATGAAATGAGCACTTTTGTAATTTTGAAACAAATAGTAGGTAAATCAAATATAAACGAGACTTTTTTTGTAATTTATTTTTATTTTGAACGCAAAAAAGAATATAGTTTATTTTTCTTCATAACCTCCTGATTTGGAAACACATTTGTCCCAGCGGATAGGCAGCTTTCCAATTCCTTCCACGTAAAAAGATGCATGTCGTGTCTGCAGTCAATTGCGCACGTGGGCTTCAACCTCACCGTCACTATCGAATCTTTGGTCTTCCAAAGCTTTTTTGAGAGGGCCAAACACATGAAAATCACAGGGTGACAGCTCTGAACTGTAAGGAGGGTGTTCTAATGTTTCCCACCCCACTTGCTCTAATTTTTCCCTAGTCAAGGCTGCTGTATGGAAGCGAGCATTGTCATGGAGAAAATTCTTCCCTGATCGATAGGTCTCGTTTTTTACGACGATATACAAGTCTGAACTCACTCAAAACGTCGCAGTAGTAGTCCGCATTAATTGTCCTGCGCTCGTGCAAAAAATCGAGATACAGCAATCCACGCTGGTCAAAAAAAAAACGGTAGCCAAAACCTTGCCAGCCGACAAACGTGACTTGGCTTTAACTGATTCAGGTTCCCCTTGATTTCTCCACTCCATATTCGCTTGTTTAGGCTCTGGGGTGTAATGGTGCACCCATGTTTCATCACAGGTGATAATGCAAGTGAGAAATTGGTCTCCTTGTTCCTGAAATCGTGCAAGAAGACGCCCACACACCTGAAGACGATGCAATTTCTGGTCAGCTATGAGAAGGCGAGGAACCTATCTGGCGCACACCTTACGGTACCCTAGCTCCTGTGTGAGTATAGAGTAAGTGCTCCTTTAACTTATCCTAACCTCCGTTGCAATTTCAGAAGTGGTACGACGTCTGTCATCTTCAATAAGCCGTCGAACACTGCTGATGTTGTTCGCTGTAATGCTGGTGTGAGGTCTGCGGTCATGGCTCTCATTTTCAACACGATCACGAACCTCCACGAACTGTTTATGCCATGCAAACACTCTGGCTCGCGACAGTGTCTCTTCCTCGAACTGGGCAGTCAATCTCTTCAAGATGTTGGCCGGTTTTACGCCTTCTGCGGCGAGAAACTTGATTACAACACGTTGCGCAATTGACGGATGTACCTCCTGCTCTGATATCGTTACTGTGGACACTGAAAGGGTCGAGGAGGTGAGCTCACGTGCTTCCCCTACTCCTGACAAACCTACCCAACAACGAACAACGAACATAGCGGCAAAGACTACAGAATACTATGGTAAACTTTGATAGCGGGAACTATTGGGCCTGAAGGTCGAAAAGTCTCGTTTATATTTGATTCATGTTAACCCTTAACTGCGCTGGTTTATCATCAAATCGTAAACAACATAAAATAAACAAGAAACGGGACACGCTCATAGTTGCGCGAAATATATCTCGCCCGGTACCATCACTCGCAAATAAACTAGATACGTCTTCATGTGCAGATTTCATGGTTCCAGATAAATATAATAATGCCAGAAAAGCTTGAAATTCGATCATATCTAAATATTTTGTATAAGTAGGTTGTGGTCTCTTGAATTTCAATCTGAACTGTGGAAATTTTATGTTCGTATATTTCAAAACCTCATTCAGTATGTTTTCTGAAAAGAATAATTTCCATGCAGAGCAAATGTCGTTTGGATCAATGTTTCTGGCTTGACCCTTTGATCCTGGCAAACGTGTAACAATATTATATTTACGAACACGAGTTATTTTTGGCATTGCTTTAGACCATTTGAAACAAATTTTGTTTTTTTGTTTTTTTCCATAAAAAAATTGTTGATCTACTGTTTCTGACTCATCCATTTCATCGTCTGAGTCAGTTGTTTCATTCACATTTCCCAAATTCAAATTGTCACATCTTCAATATCTAGATCTTCAATATCCGAGTTTTCCGAACCAGTATCAGTTTCAGACTATTAAAAATACATTCATCTTGATTTGCATCACTCTCTTCATCAGAATCAAAAAAGTTGGGATCGTTGATTATTGCAGACAATTCTGCTTCTGTCAGCGGTCTTGAGCACATTCTAAAATAGAAACATAACCTTACTTTTTTTTCATTATGCATAGCCGAATATATAAAACCACTAACTAGTTTCATATTATGGTATTTACAAAAAACTAAATAAAACATTAACTCACGTAGACGTGCTGGTGGGGTCCACAGAGATTTTAATCAATATTTTTCGAAAGATAAGCACTTTACTATACTTGCGCGACAAAGGGTCTGTAGCAACTGATGTGATCGAGGATTAACTAGACTATGAGCGCCATCTGAACGATAATTATATAAGAAATCGTTACGTTTACTACGAGTGGGGTCCGCGTGGACCCCGCCAGCACAGTTAAGGGTTAAGTACCAAAATAATTCAAAAACTACAATTGATACGTAAAATATAGCTATAATGTGTGTATTTATCGGTACTACAATTGTATTTATCGGTACAATTTGTAGTTATTCAAAATAATTCAAAAACTATAATTGATACGTAAAATATAGCTATAATGTGTATTCATCGATAATGCAATAGATAGTTTTCGAGTTATTTTATTGAAAACGCAGCTTTATCCAAAACTGCTTTTTTCATTTGAAGCTCAATTTTTTTCAATACTGTGCACTTGAAACCGCTCAAACTTTTAGAGCATCAGAGCATCACAAGTATCTAGCATGACCCTGCTGCTGGATGAACAAAAAACATCTACGAGACAAACCTCTATGAGGTATCTTGCATAAATGTCGATCGAATATAATGCAATACCCAATGTAGTATTAGCCAGAGAAGTAGTTGTTTTCCGGCAAGCATTTCAAAATATTTTTCCTCTATATTTCAAGTATTTGAATAAAGTGTGTTGTAAAGTAGTAATACATTTTTTATGGGATAGGTGATCAGGGGAAACTTTCTCTTCTTGGCCAAAAATTAAAGATCCACATTATTTTCCCCATAACTCAGTAGGTTGTGAAGGTAAGAAAAAATAACAATAAAGGTATTTTCAAGCGCCCTCGATGAAAAAACTTTCAATTCTGGAGTTTGAAAGATATGAACCAATCTTCAACAAGCTGTTACTCTGTTTACACTGGGTATGCAGATATCATGAACTAACTATTCTTTCTGTATTTTTACAAGCAATCATATGAAAATTGGATTTATTCGTTGAAAAATTGACAGAGTTTCAATGAATGATTTTTCATCGACCAGAAGTGGTGGCATCAATTCCCAGGGTGAAAGCAACTCCCGATATGGGTTCAACTTCAAAGTAGAGAGTAGAAACATCGGTTCTGTTCGTCAAAATCACACGGAAAACATGTGGAAACAATAGTCTGTGAATATTTTCATTAAGAACAACTCGTTCGAATTGTATTATCGAGATGACCAAAGTATTCAAGCAGCACTATTTCATCAATATGTTCCTCATAGTTTTATGAAACCCAGTTCAGTAATTTGTTATATTCTGAGTTGTATACGTCTCCCGATTTCTTCAGTAACAAAAATATGTTGATTCAACCGTTCATTTTGAAATATCATCATCAGATTTTGCAAAATTTCCTGCACTAACTGCACGAGCTTTTTTACTATGACAGCTAGCATAAATTGTTTCACCAAATGATAACCACATACTTTCCTCCATACGCATTTTGGGAACACAGTATGCATATATGAGATGTATGACATGAAAGTTCGTACGTCACGTGAGAGCATAGTATTATAAACCTCTTGCAGAGTTTCAATATACTGATGAACGAACAATAGTCTGATTCTTCTCTAGCAGTTCTTCGATTTATCAAATCATTAACAGTATATTGAGAAAGCTGGTTTTTATAATATTTTGGGAGATGGGATAAAAAATTGATTGGAAACAAGATAACTACTGTCAATCAACTGGATCACAATATAACCTCGTCGAATATTGTTAACAGACGACGCAAACGTGACATATTGACACTCATAAACTAGCAAGCTTTGATTTCAGGGCCTAAAAGATTAGTTAGAGTGGGGAAGTTTGGTATTTCAGTATGAATAAAATCGATACTGGTTGAATTCCAACAGTCAGTGTCAAATAAATTTCATTGCTTGAAGATACATTTTATTTTCGACTATTCATGTTCATTTTGTTGTTCTTGATGTTCGAGTCTACTCCAATTCAATATGAGGGGAAAAAATTTTGCCTTTCATTCACTAACAATATAACTCTGACACAATTACAGATCCAATACATACTATAACCGAAGTATTGAAACCCAATGACCACGGTTCAAGAATGATTATCGAACAGTTTTCAAAACAAAAACAAATGAATGAAGGAGGCCTTGAAATTGAAAAAAAGGTGGGGGAGACCGGATATGGTTGTTTTACGGGTTGGTTGTCAGAGCGGCCATATTGGAAAATTGAACGAATGAACAAGTTCATCTAACGGAATCGAAGGATCGCGAGAGCAATTCCTCCATCCTAAAGTCACTTCAGTTCACTCTCTTACTGTGTGACGAAGAAAAGCATATTTGTTTTTTTCGGACGGCAGAAGTAAATTTTTGTGCATTTGTGCCGATTCACGTAAGTATAGTAGAATTTTCTGTAGATACACATCATTTCATATATTTTTGATGTGACATATGTGGTTCATGATATAACTTTACGTTTTCATGAACAAGTATTTATTCAGAGTTATTTAGGAGTTTATGTTTTGCAATGTGTTTTGGGGCTGGTTGTCTCAATTTGACGGAGGCTGGTTGTCACATGCGTCAACCAACACCATATATGTGTGCTGCATTTTTTGTTGGATTTCCGAGCTTGTGCTACATACAATTTCGTTTGTTATAGAGCAAATCATACAAATACCAAGGCTTGCAAATTCATGGCGACGGATTTCGGGATTGATTATTATCGCACTCTGACATGGTACAAAAATGTTCACAGATAGACATGAGGAAGAAATGAAAAAATACATACTCATCGCTTCAAGTATTTATTTCGAATTGTCTCCCGAGGTTATTCAAAGAATAGCGTGATGATTACAATAATTTCAACTCTAAAATGTTTGGAATTGAATAAGTTAGCTGGTCCTGATTGGTTTACGTCATTTATGAAGAGGCGTCCTCAAACTACAAGTTATAATATTTCGAAGTTTTTTCGAAAATCTTGAATCAATGATTGAACGGTTTCGTTTCAAATCACACGAGATATGGAACTTAGACAAAAGAGAGCTGACTATGGTGCAGGGACCAAAGTTGTTGCAAGGAAATGATCCGAACAAGTTGGTGATATTATATCAACCGAAGGAGGCACTGTTTCAGGTACTAGCAATTCAGTTCTATCATTTCTTCATTTTCCCACTAGTGCACTTCATAGACATTTCCATCAGAGATGGACCAATTGGCTGCAAAGAAGGAAGTAATCCTATTTATCGTTTTCCTCAAACATTTTCATAACCACATGAAACCAAGGAAAACTCCATGTCCTTTGCTATTAGACAATCACAGCTTTCTTATCCATTGAAGGACTGCACTTCGCGAAAAAATAGCAAAGTACTGCTTTCTTCTTCACCATACTCATAACAGGTCAGTTTACGGACCTTTGAGAAATATATTGAAAAACAATGGATCAGCGGATGTGAATAATCGAGAAAAACCATTGATGATATATGAAATACTGAAAATTATTGCACAGGCTTTTCCATTAGAACAACTTCAATATTCTTGAACCGTTCAAAAACTGTGTGATTCGAACATATTCGAACAATTCGAACATATTTCAGGACCACGATTTCATATCACTGTCTGTCACAGATAGACCATTGATTACGCTTCCCCATGATAATACTGCAGAGACTACCATATCACGTTTGCCATACTAGGTTACCAGGTTACATTTGCCATAATTGTGATATTTTAGACTGACTGAATGCTATATTACCTTCCAAAAGAGTATAGAAACAATACCTAATGAATCAAAATGTCATTGATAAATTATAAAAATGCAAAAGACAAAATATGTAAATTTCAACCCCGGTCGTCACTTTTTCACACTTGACTTGGTTTGTTTGCCATTCGAAATGAGTCCAATCAAACTCTTTGAGACCTTTGGTGTAGTAATGAACCAAACCAAAACAAGTATTATTTTCTGTAATGAATATGATAAACTCAAAACACAAAATACACTAAATAATGACTCAGTGATGGTTAAATAAACCCAGGATTGAGACTTACCCCTTTCTCGTCTTTGCTGTTGGATCCAAACTGCTTCAGGGAAACTATTATGGCAAAGTAGGGAGGGATCAAGGAGTTTCAGGAAAAGTCTAACATCCGTTTATTTCCATACTTTTCGGTCAGAGCCTTGTACAAAATATTATAATTATCGCCGATGATAGAAACTTCCGCACAAATTCCCGATGCCGGTCCTCCCACTTAATAATGAATTTTGTCTAAATCTGTCAAAGATGCAGGTGTATCATACTCTTGAAGAGCGAATGAAATGTTTCCCACTGTCGTATTTCTCCCGAAAATTCAGGTAATTCAATTTTCGGCAACGGAGGTAATCTATTATCTACTATAATATTGCCGCTGTTACTACTAGATTGCCTAGATTGATCAGGAGGTCTTTGAATTCCTTTTGCAGCCATATGAATGTGACAACACAATTGATTAATAGTTGAAAGAAGCTTACAATCTGGTACAAATTCATCATCTATTCCAAACTGCACTTCATTGATCTGATCTAATACCAAATTCAAAGCTTCTCTAGTAGTATCTAAAGTCAAATATGATATCGCTTATGATATCACTTCTTTTGTATCACACAGTATCACTGTGTGTAATACTAGTCGGTTGGATTTTCTCATACGATGCCATGACATTTATATGATTTTTTCTAAAGCAAACCAAATTTGTATGTAGCAGAAGCTCAAAAATCCAACAAAAAATGTTGCACACATATATGGTGTTGGTTGTTACATGTGACTATCAGCCCCCGTCAAGTTGAGACAACGAGCCCCAAAACACATTTCTGTGTTTCTCTGAATCGATATTCATTCATAAAAACAGATAGTGGTATCATGAACCACATATGTCATATCAATAATACATGAAGTGATACAGATCTACGGAAAATTTTAGTATACTTACGAGACTCGAGTGACGTCTGGATGGAGATATTGCTCTCAATATCCTTTGCTTTTATTCGAACTCTTTCGTTCGTTCAATTTTCCAACATGGCCGCTGTGACAATCAACTCGTGAAACAACTATACCCGGTCTCCCCTACAAACACTACATCATTTCATACATTTAATTTTTGAGAAAATAAATGACGTCTGAGGGGCCTGGGATCTTGCTCTGGTATCCTTCATCAACTATTATACAACTATTATACATTATGTGCGAAAAATTATCAAGCCAACAGAATTTGAAATCACGTTTTAAACTGAAAGTTTTTACTGAAATTTAAACCATTCAAAAAACCAACTCCTCATTTTGTTTACGGTATACGAATGCAGGCCCCATTTCATATCCCTAACGATCGAAACCACAAATCCTTTTAGCAGGCAATCTGATACGCGATGGATTAGCTGATTGTTAACTGAAAGCCATCTTAGACGCTGATGAGACTTATTCATGAGTAGTTGAATAATAATGAAGTCGTTTGAAACGCTCAACTATTTGCATCAGTAGGCGCCTGCAAATGTAGTCTGCAAGATGACGCATATGTTCAGGAAGGATTTGTGTACCATCATGCGAGAGAAATACGCCTAAATTAAAGTTTAACAACGTTTGCTCGGAATTGAATATTTGATGGAGCTGATGCGAAGCATGAGTGGAAAGAGGAAATCATTCGGTTAACTCTTCATTCGTTCAGTGTTCCGTTTTTAACACCTCAAATAACACTGATGACGCGCCCCAGTTAGATATGAATTAGTTGACGTGTGATTGTAGACTAGATGTTGAAAATCGAAGTTATCAGAAACTTCGTTATGAGTCAGTGTCGAATATTACTCAATAACATATAAAGAGAAAATCGTTGTTGATATCACATACGAGTACACTCCAACCCAGAAGCAGTATTTTGGTTTCCAAACAATATCTTTTTCAATATTTTTTCCAACTTGTTCTTCAGACTTTCTATCACTCTGTTTCTTAGATTTGAAATGCTGGAGATTAAATCCTTTTGGAAAAACGTTCTCAGGACGCGGTTCTCCAGATGAAAGTTCTTGAACAGTAAAGTTCGAGGTGTACTCAAAACAATGAGCAGCCACAGTCGTCGCGTACTTCTGATATATACCGCTATTCGTGGAATCGATTATGTCAAGTCACTTGAACACCGTCCGTGAAAGTTTCTAAAGAAAAGAGACACATCTCCAATCTTTCTTCGATGTTCCAGGCTATCAAGGTTGCACGTGATTTTCGCGTCTCCAATCAGGCGGATGGCTCTTTTCTGGATGGAATCCTGCAATTTTAGGGTATGTTTGGGGGCAGAGCTCCATACATGAGAACAATACTCTGAAAAAGGTTGGATCTGAGCTTTATAAAGCATCGAAAGTTGCTGAGGTGTATATAGTTTTCTGGTTCGGAACAGTGTTCCAAGCTTTTGAGAAGCAGCCTTTGCAATTCCAGCGACATGATTGTGCCATGACATATTGGAGTCCATTTTAACCCCCAACAAACTCATCGAAGCAGAAACCAATTCGGGTACCATTATAGTACTACAGAAAAGGAATGACTTCAAAAGAATAAATGAATGTTGAGTTTTTGAACTTTTTAATGAATTATTTATTTTTCATAAATTTTTCAGATGAATCGAATTTGTAGACGAAGTCGGCAAATAGGAGTTTATCCATTTAGATTATTAGTTGTGACCCAGTTCAAATCAACAAATAATACAGCTCTTGACCCAATACATGAATTCACATATTCAGTATATTATCAGTTTCATTCATACATCTCAAATTTGATAAATGTTATATCTCTGAAAAGATTCGTCTATCTAGGTAACAGATAAAATCATTCATATTCAGTGAGCCAGTTTCACTTCAATCCTGTCGAAATGATGTTGGCTTTATTTTGGTTTGGTGTTATTTTGGGTAAGTCATCTTATACCTAATATCTCTATTGAATGTAATGCAACAATTCAGATTCAACGATAGAATGATGGTCAAAAGCACATATTTGTCTAATTTTTTTTCTACAAAAAGTTCATAAGCCCAAAACAAATATTGTGTAGTTTAGCGTTTTCTACTTCAAGGGATGTTATTCTATTGTTAGCTCCTATCAGATCAGCTTTTATTTCAGACAGCGTGTCCTGTGTTTTATCAGATTTGGTATTTAGGTTAATCAGCAGCCTGTGAAGATCCTTCAGAGTTATTTCTGATGGCATTTTGTGTATTCACACAAAATTAGAAAAATGTCCAACTGTTCTAACTGATATTATAAAATACGCCTGGAGTAGTTATTTCATAGTACCGACTTGCAAAAATATCTACTGGCTGAAAAATTACTTTGAAATACCAAAAGTTATCTTAATACGGCTTAACGCAACAGTGGATTTTTCATAGATATGTCTAAATTGAGTAAAGTGTTTGAGCAATGTTTGGAACATATCTATTTGAATAGATACGACCCGAAAAATATTTGACAATGAAAGTTATTGGTTTATGAAGGATTCCTTTATTGAAAAATTTTTTTTGGCTATCGCTAGCTTCTTCCTTTCAGCGTTTTTCATACCACAAATTTGATGAAAACATTTCGATTTCGAATAATGACTATCTTGTTTTTATAAATTCTGAAGTATTCTTTTTGGCTAGTGGGTACCCAATTCATATGCACTCTATGGGAAAATTGAAACGAATGCAACTCATACGAAACTTTTCGATAATGTATTTAAAATGCATTCACGCATTTTGACGGCTTCAATTTTTTTTTTTCAATTTTGTAATTATTTTTTCCTTCTTGCAAATACTTTTGGTAGTAGATTGGAATAAATAATATTTACATAATATCCTTGGTGAAGTCAAATGAAATCCAATGTTATGTGAGACCAGATAACATTTTGTTTTAGAATTTTAGAATTCTAAAACAAAAAATTCAGTTTCACCCTTCAGGATATTTTTTCGACTCATATACTTCTACAATATTTCTGAATATATTAAAATAACGGGTGTTTAGGCGCTTCCCATCTTTAAATTCAAATAAAACAAAGTGTGTGTGAGATATAATCGAAATTTTCCATTCATTTGAAAGACCTTTTGATGCCATTATCGTTCAAATGTCCGCTACAGCTTCTCTGGGTGGAGCGCATCTGAAACGTCCAATTTTCCATGTCTCTGGCGCATAAATCAGGCTGAATTTGACTGATGGAATGAGTTTTGTTGGGTATCAGGACCACTGCGGTTTGTGGCTTATTCGCATACACCTGCGACCTAAGAAAACTCCACAAGAAAACCTCTAACAGGGTGAAATCGCACGATCTTGGCGGCCAGTTCACATCACCTCCACGTGAAATGACCATGCTCTCAACTGATGTGGCATGAGCTGTTTGACACGTAACGCCATCCTGTTGAAACCACCGATCGTTGGTGACCAGATCATCCAATTCAGGCCAAAAGAAGTTGGTAATCGTCGACCTATAGTGTCTAACAGTAGCCTGGCCAACGTCGTTCTCATAGAAATTGTAGTACATTGATTTATTTATTTGAGTAGGACAATCCTAATTTACAAAAAATGAAATAGTTAACATACTTATTTTACACTAAATATAACTTATAATAAATGTAAGTATAAAGATATATAATAAATTTTAGTATAAATATACATATACACACATATATACATATCTATAAAGTTAAATACAGTATAAAATAATGGTGAAATTTATTTTTTCAATTATAATACAAGATCAAATTTTGTTTGAATTCTGGTATACTTCTTGACTCTTTAACATATTGTGGTAAACTATTGTACTGAATGAATCCTTTGAAAAAATAAACTTTTTGCACTATATGAGGTACTCTGCCTGTTTACATATGAATGATTCTGTCCTCTAGTATTGTATGTGTGAATTTGGTTTACAGTTATAATAAACTCACCAATGTAAGTTGGAGTCAGTTCATGTATCATTTTATAGATATAGATCATAGTTAAGTACGTCAGTCTTCGTTCCACAGTAAATAACTGTAAAGTTTCCAGCATCAATGATAAAGGAGTTGATCTACAACGTCGCAATACTATTCTCATTGCTCGATTTTGTAGCTTTTGTAATTGGGATATTTTATTCAGATCGAAGCAGTATAGTAATGTAGGGCAATATTCAAAATGAGGTTGAATGATAGTCTTATACACAGTTATTCTGGAATTCAGACTTGAGTTTTGGGACACTCTAGAAAAGAAATATAGTTTTTTCAAGATTTTTTTTT
>NW_019291104.1:5028-30358 GCF_000500325.1 Leptinotarsa decemlineata | reverse complement strand
ACTTACATTTAACTTCAATTTATTCATTTTCAAATATCTATCCATATTTTTCAGCACATCATTTATTTTGATCACTGCTCTATCGATATTCCCATCACTTACTGATATCAGAGTATCATCTGCGAATATATGAATGTAGTCACATTCAACATATTTTTCCATATCATTAATATACATTAAAAACAATAGAGGGCCCAAGATACTACCCTGAGGAACTCTACCCTCTACACCATATTTATTTAGTTTTTTGATAATATCTCTCTATTTACTGTTTCAAAAGCCCGTTTTAGATCCAGTGATACTGCTATAGTGTACAGATGATCACTCACTTTTTCCTTCCATTTAGTGACAGTGAGTTGTATAGCTGATTCACATTTGTGCTTTGATCTAAAGCCAGACTAATTAGTAAATAGCGAATTATTTGAGTAAATATATTCTAATAACTGTTGATAAACTGCTGTCTCTAATAGCTTTTCTTCAAATGGCAGAGAATTGATTGGTCTAAACTCACCACTTTTACTAGTTTTGCAACCTTTTTGATATGTGTAACAGTGCTGGTTCTTAATTCCTCGGGAAATGTGTCATTTTCCAATGATACATTCACACCGATGACGCCGCCAGCCCAAAATCCACACCAATCAGTGACTTTTTCGGGATGCATCGGAAGCTCTTGGATCTCATGTGGATTGGTATCGTCCCGAATTCGACAATTCTGTTTGTTCATGTACCCATGCATCGTCGCCGAAGATGATTTTTCGGTGTAAATTAGAGTCGGTTGCCAATTGCTTCAGTTCCCATTCAGCGAACACACGTCGTTGTCTATGCTCGTTTGCCTTCGGTTCCTGGGTCAGTTGAATTTTGTACAGGTGCAGGCCCAAGTCACGACGCAAAATTCGCCAACTTATGGTCTGCGAAAGGCTGAGTTCTTGTGAGCGAAGCGGAATCGACTGCCTCGTCAGATCTTGCGTTTCGTCGGCTCCCGAAGGCGGTTAGTTGCAATGCCAAGCTTCGACTAGATTCGTCCTCTTTCTATAACTGCAAGGATACTAGTTGGAAACCAGAGCTCATCATTCAAATTCAGAAAGCACTATGTCGAGTCGCCATTAGTTTCATGCGTGGTGCTGGGTTGAACCACATATGCATTGCTGGACTCAACTGTTCTTGCAGTGAATGCTGCAGTACTTGACAAAAGACGAATCTCTTTGTCGGTCGATGTTGAAACTTGGCTTTGCACCACTGATGAGACCTACGGCGGGTTGAAACAACGCTGTCTGGCAATGTGTTTGGGCTCTATTTTTCAGATATATTTTGGTATCGATTCAAATAGATTCATTTTATATTATACTAGTTCTTGCCCGCGGCTTCGGCCGCGTAGAATTTGGTTTATCACACTCAGTTTCGTGACAGACCATTTTGAACAAATAGTTTCGATATTTTTTTATCAACCCAAAACTTTAGGTTTCCAACTTCAAAACTGACGAAATTCAATACAATCTTTGAGCCCCTATTTTTCCTCATTCCCTTTCTTGATGCTCATTTACGCTATACAAAGAACCTACCTGCATATTTCAAGATTGTACGCTCAGTAGCTTTGGCTGTACGTTGATATAAAAGCGGGCAACAACTAGTAATTCATATTTTTCCTTTAAAAGTACAGTACTAAAAAAATATGACAACTGTACTAAGTAATGAATAAATTCAAGAATCGAAGTAGATATTGTGAAATATTGTGAAATTAATTTCATATAGTTTATAAAATTTCAATTATTAGGTTTACCTAACTATTACCTAAAGACACACTGAGAAATTGATTTAAGACTAGTAGATGAAGTAATTTGTGAAATTAATTTTATAAAGCTTATTTCAATTATCAGATTCATCTCACTGTTACATACGGACACATAGTAAAATGTATTTAAGACAAGTAGATAAGGGAATATGTGAAATAAATTTCATATAGCTTGTAATATTTCAATTATCAGATTTACCTATTAGATAAGGACACATTGTAAAATTAATTTGAGACAAGTAGATAAGGCAAATTGTAAAAATTAATTTAAGACACTCAAGACGCAGCGCAGGTACCTGAAACAGGTAACTATGGTATTAATAAGTATAGCTTTTTAAGTATGATCATTTCGGTCTTGAAGATGATCACTTGGTGATCGAAACATGTGTTTCGAGGTGTTGAAATAACGGTTTGGTGTTGGGAAAAACTCCAGTAATATTCATTACTACACCAAAGGTTCAAAATAGTGCATCACAAGTACATCATTTATTGAGATATAGAGCTACAAAAACACATGCTATTGAAACGAAGACAACTTTTGAAACTATCTAATATCAGGACCTCTCTTTGATGAACATTGAGTGTCACACATATCAATCAACTGATGTATCGTGTCTAATTGAAAAGTCGACGATTGAAACAAATTAAGTAATTTCACAATGCATCACTAGAAAGGAAAGATGATGTTGATAACATAGAAACTGATAATTTCTTGCTATATTTTCTGAAATATGACATGCGTCCTACGCAAATATCCTGCCTTCAATTCTAGTAGAAATGCTACTAATTAATGAAGAAATGAATCAAGATTGATTTCATAATTTTTATATAACCCAAGCAGACTATTAGAAAGTAGTGAAACTGGAATTTGTCTCATTTCATGGGAGTGCCCCAAAGGCAACTCTTTACAGAAGTACAAGTTCAGTGTCCAATGGAACGGAACTTGGTGTTAAATATCTAATGAGATGATATATCAGATGAACGCTATTATTTTGTTATGACAACAAACTGGTCATCATTAGTTACGATGTATTAGCACCACAGGTGCGAACCATGATATCATTTAAGTAATTTAATACAAGGTGTGGCATATGAAATTTCAAGCTGGATCGGATTTTTTTACCATCAATTTAGCGTTGTTCCCAATAATTTCACTTTTATAAGAGGTTTGGTATAACTACTAATAAATGTAATGAAAACTGACATAATATATGAATAATGAAGTGGAACCAAAATGAATCGGATACTAATTTTTTTAAATTAGACAAAAAGACAATCGTAGATACCGTCTTGGCGACAAAAGGAATTTGATTTTCAATTATGTGAAATCATCGACTTCATGTTGGTGATGGACACTACCTTGCACTGACGAGTAGCCAAATATCTCGAAACAAGTCTGCAAGTGTGTTCTAATAACTGAAAATCAATTCTGGCAGTTGTATCGCCTACAGCATATGCAGAAATTACTTTTGTGAAGAATCCAGCACTGACACAGGTTAAATATAATCCAACGTGGTATTAGTCAAGGAAATAGTTGTTTTCTGATAGGTGTCAGTCCTTCAATCTACAGTGTAGGTGAGTTGTGACTGGCCTAGTTCTTATAGGTGATTTTTACATTTCAATTGATCACTTCTAACGTTGCTAAAATATAATAGCGAACACTGAATAATGTAACACTGCCTCACTATCATTTTTACATTACAGGCATTTCCACTTTCCGATTCATGGTTCACAAGTAATTTTTACTCACTCAGTGTAGAAGGAAGACACAGGAGGGTTGATATTTTTGAAGGGTTATAAACATTTAGAATAACAACAAAATGCACTGGTGCAAATTCTGCCTGTCTGCGGAATATTAGGAATTGTCAGTTCTATTTATTGTCTCATTATCTGTTTTCAGATATTGCGGTGGCTTGAATCGATATTGCTAGAAAAGTTTGACATTAACGAACAGTTTCAGTTTTTCATCTCCTGAAGACACCAATGGTTGGTGAAACACTCGTCGAGAAGAGTATTGTATTTCTGGTGATTAGGAAAAGTGCTTGTTTTGAATATATAAATCCATTATAAAATATGGTGGAACCGGTTCTTTATGTTAGATTTAATTTGTATGCAAAAATTGTTTGCATTCTATGATATTTGGTGAAAAATCACCTTCTTGTGTTAAAATATATTGCAATTCTTATTATTCGTAATATTCATTATAACATTTCATATTGGTGTTGAACCCAAAATACAAGTACTTCATTTTCAGCCTGAAATAATCATTTGCTGAAAACAAATATTATTCAAGTCAACAGTGGTATTTTTTGTTGAATTATCTACTTTCATATGTTGTGAAAGAAAATTCACCATGAAAACTGTGTAATTCATGACTTGTTTATTTCGTGGAAATCCATGATTACTTTAACGAAATGAATGAAAACGTTTTTGTCTGATTTCAACTAGTTATTACAGTTTTACGACCAGTTTCGGGTTTTATCCAATTATCAAGTATGAAACTAACTAATACATTTGAAATCTCAAAACTAAATTTTATAGAATTTACCGGGGTTATCAAACTCATGAATTCAAGGGTGGAGATCTAAATAAATGGAGTTTCTCGTGTTTTCATTCATTTCATTGAAGTACCATGAAAACATTCTAAGAAAATGCGAATAACCGAAAAAAACATAATTCTGAAAAACATTTTTGATTGTCATATTTTCTGGCAATTTTTTCCAGGGAAATGTTACTTTTTATTCACTACATTCGAAAAAATACTGTCTTCGGAACGTAGAAATTTTTCACATGAAAATTATAATCACAAGATATAGGAAGAGAAATTAAGAACAATCTTTTCTGATTTTTTTGATAAAATTTTAGTTCATGTGGTCTTTATATTCCCTATATTTTTTGTATTCAGTTTTTTCCCAATGGAGGTCTAGTTTCAATGAAAATCATGAAAAACCATTTTCCACCTATGAAATTGTACCTCTCTCATCTTTCATACTTTAGATCAACTTTGATTTATTTTTGCTTAATGAACACTCCAATTCCATCTATAACTAATTTTATGCTATGCCAAAGCAGGTTTATTGGCCTCGGTCATGACTTTATGTCTGCTATTTCCTCTACTACTGCGGTAGACATTTTATTCCCCATATTTTACAGGACAAAACACAAGCGCTACAGGAAAACCTCAAGGCGCTCCAAGAGCGGTGCCTGTGCGAAAGTAGTGTTTCACATTGGATTTGAATCGCTGGAAATCAAATTAATTCGTTCTCTGGAAGTTTATTTCACATATACGCGGTTCTCCAAATGATAAAGTTCTGGAACAGTAAAGTTTGAGGTGTACTGAGTTGAACCTCAAAACGATGAGCAGCCACAGTCCGTCGTGTATTTCTGTATGGTGAAATCAAATGTGCCAATTCACTTGAACACCTCCCATGAATGTATCTATGAAAGAGAGACAAATCTTCAATCTTTCTTCAAAGTTCCAGACATTGGAACAACTTTAATTTATTTTGGCCTTGGTCAAAACTTAATGTCTGCCATTTCGTCTACTACTGCGGTAGACAATATCGAAGGATGAGGCAACGGGCGAAGTGCTCGGGTTATTCTCAGAGCAGATACTATATTATTCGATTTTTTTATTTACATTCAATTAATGTCGCATCAACCTCGGGGTTATTTGCGACAATTCAAATTTTGTAACAGTATTGATTTCCTACATCGAATTTTCATATACGGTGCAGCAGCTTCATATGTCTTAGTTGCAATTTTGTCCTAATGCTGCTTCAATTGAATGGGTAATGTCGAACTCATCTCTCTCGTTGTAGTAAGATACGCACTCAGATGAAATATGTTTGACACTTATGGCATAGTCAAGTTTTACAAAAAGTCAGACTGTTCCTATAGACAAATCCATTGGATTTATGTGATGATTGTCAAACCAATGATCACTTATGGTGCAATGGCCTGGTGGCCGAAGCCAAAGTTCTCTAGCTTACAGAGACAGGCTTGTCTGGCCATCAGTGGTCCCATCAGTACTATACCATCAACGACCATGGAGATCCTTCTAGATCTACCTCCTCTTCAAATTTTTCTGGAGATAGAGACTAGATGGACTGCATATAGACTTGTGCACATTGCCAACTGCACAAATCAATTCAATACAGAGTGCAACAGACTGTTGGTTGACACTGGAAGTCACAGCATTCTGAAAATGACCTCTGACTTTATGCCTCCAACTTTCAAATACGAACTGCCTTATGAAGTACTGTTCCCGAGCAGAGAGGACTGGATCCTCCGGAAGAAGGAAATATTGACAGAAGATACTTGTTTGCTCACAGATGGATCAAAAACACCTTCCGGTTCTGGTGCAGGTGTTTTCAGTCGCAGACCCATGACAGAGATATCAACCTGCCTAGGAACATATACGACTGTATTTTAAGCGGAAATTCACGCTATCGAATAAATAAGTCAATAAAAATATTGTCGGATAGTCAAGAGGCGTTGGAAGCTCTTGGCTCCTACCGAGCAACGTCTAAATTGGTGGCAAATTGCCAAAAACGATTCACCTCGATGGAAAGATTCAATAGATTGTCTCTGGTCTGGATTCCTGGCCATACTGGCCTAGAAGGCAATGATGCTGCTGACTCCCTTGCAAAGGAGGATGCTGCAAGAAGCTTCATCGGATCAAAACCTGTCATTGGCATCGCGTTAGGCTTTGCCAAACAAAGATTGAACACTCGGATGGCAAGAAGATTTATGGACTTCTGGCAAAATATTTCAGGATTGGCTCACTCCAATGCGTTTATTCATCCCTCGAAGTTTGATACCAAACAGTTGTTGGACTACAGTAGAGATGAACTACGATGTCTAACAGTCCTTCTTGAAGGTCACTGTCATTTGAATCATCATATGCAGAGACTCAGACTGTGTCGCCTCTGTAAAATGATAAAACAGCAGAGCACATACTTTGTGCCTGACCCGCTGGGGACTGAATCAGGTTCGGCAGAGCCCTTCCCTTACCAACTGAACTGAAAGACCACTCACCATACTAACTAATCAGCTTCGTTGAGAAGCTGGGTTTATATGGTCGAGTGTGAATAGATGTGAGCCACAATAAACCCTTGTGGGTTGCGGTGGAGGCTCGAATAGACACACTCACCTTGGACCTAACCTAACAGGTCATACACTGGAAGTCACAGCATTCTGAAAATGACCTCTGACTTTATGCCTCCAACTTTCAAATACGAACTGCCTTATGAAGTACTGTTCCCGAGCAGAGAGGACTGGATCCTCCGGAAGAAGGAAATATTGACAGAAGATACTTGTTTGCTCACAGATGGATCAAAAACACCTTCCGGTTCTGGTGCAGGTGTTTTCAGTCGCAGACCCATGACAGAGATATCAACCTGCCTAGGAACCTATACGACTGTATTTTAAGCGGAAATTCACGCTATCGAATAAATAAGTCAAGCTCTTGGAAGCTCTTGGCTCCTACCGAGCAACGTCTAAATTGGTGGCAAATTGCCAAAAACGATTCTCCTCGATGGAAAGATTCAATAGATTGTCTCTGGTCTGGATTCCTGGCCATACTGGCCTGGAAGGCAATGATGCTGCTGACTGCCTCGCAAAGGAGAAAGCTGCAAGAAGCTTCATCGGATCAAAACCTGTCATTGGCATCGCGTTAGGCTTTGCCAAACAAAGATTGAACACTCGGATGGCAAGAAGATTTATGGACTTCTGGCAAAATCTTTCAGGATTGGCTCACTCCAATGCGTTTATTCATCCCTCGAAGTTTGATACCAAACAGTTGTTGGACTACAGTAGAGATGAACTACGATGTCTAACAGTCCTTGAAGGTCACTGTCATTTGAATCATCATATGCACAGACTCAGACTGTGTCGCCTCTGTAAAATGATAAAACAGCAGAGCACATACTTTGTGCCTGACCCGCTGGGGACTGAATCAGGTTCGGCAGAGCCCTTCCCTTACCAACTGAACTGAAAGACCACTCACCATACTAAATAATCAGCTTCGTTGAGAAGCTGGGTTTATATGGTCGAGTGTGAATAGATGTGAGCCACAATAAACCCTTGTGGGTTGCGGTGGAGGCTCGAATAGACACACTCACCTTGGACCTAACCTAACAGGTCAAAAAATTCACATGTTGGAGGGTTATTACCGCTGAGAATGTATTCATCAGTGAGTCGAGTGTGCTCTATTCGAAGACGTGACAGAATAACTTGCAATTTTCTCGTTTTTGGAAGTGATTTCCAGGGTAAGACCAATCGTTCAATTGCTGATAAGAAGTGGAGCCATTTAAGTAATCCTTTGCCAGCTATACCAACATGTGATGGAACCCACATAAAGGGGATATCTTATTGGAAATTGTTTCCGGTTTTATTCCATTGGAGACAAAAGATCTTCATTTTCTCTGGTGAAGTGGAACACCAAATTAGCGTAAAATGTTCTGATAATCATTCATTTTCATACAGGGTGCTTCGAATGTTATTTTGATTTCCTTTCACGTTTAATTACATTCCTAGCAAATACGCATTACTGGGACTTCCAGTATATCCGGAAAGAAATTAGGATGAAACATATCCAACCAGGTTAACTGTGACCTATGAACAGACGACCAAGGAATTACCAAGAAAATACTATATCCTTGAAATTTTGTGTTCAAAACATTTGTTTCCTTCTTCTACTTCTCGCCTATATTAGTTGATACTAATTTTTCAACCTGACTCACCAAAGTCAATTACAAGGCAATTCAGAAGTTTTTTGAGCAAATCATTCTCAAGGTAATGTGACGAATGTTTNCAGAGTTACTTACAAAAGATTATTATTATTATTATTTATTCCTCCCCATCTTATTATGCCATATGAAAGTTGGAACTGAACTAAACTATAATATCTAAATGTCAAATGGTAATATCAAGGTATTCTTTCAAGAGTTTGAATCTTGATATGAAGTCGAAGTTTTTTGTGAGATACGATGTATTCAAATCCCATTTCAAATGTCGGTCAATTTTTACCAAGGAATTCAATGGAGCTGGCTTTGGAATTGATATATTCTGGTTTATATTCAATGGCCCCATATTCGTCAAATTGTTGGTACAGAAGGTGAAGGGTCTTTTCCGCATTCAAAGTTAGTTTATTATATTGAAACCATTTACTAATATTGTTGAAATCTTTTAATAAAATACTGCTGCTTAGAATAGTTTCTTCAGAAGTCATTTTCAATAGGCTGTCTATATAGATGGTAAACAGAAGAGGGCCCAATACCGTACCTTGGGGAATCTCGTAGGTGATTGTCCTTGGAGTACTTACTGCACCATCAATATCGGCTACTTATTTTCGGTTTGAGAGATACGATTTTAATAGATCATGCGGCTTACCCCGCATGCCAATTTTCTCCAGTTTCTCAAGAAGCCTTGTGTGACAAACAGTATCAAAGGCTTCGGAAAGGTCAATGAAAATGTAGAGTGACCGTTTGAAAATGTCGGGTGATTTGTAGATATGAGTCGTCAGTTTCAATATTGCATCTTCTGTAGATCTTCCTTCTCTGAATCCATACTGTTGTTGGGACAGGATATTATGTTTTTTCATGAAGGGTGTCATTCTTTCTTTTATTATTTTTTCAAAAATGTTTGCTATGTATGATATCAGAGAAATAGGTCTATAATTTGGAATTTGTGTGTGTGATGTTTACTAACACAGCGACGTTTTAATTCATCGCATTCATTTTTGATAGCTCCTTGAAACTCTTGGCTACGATAAATAAATACATTCAAATTTTTCCGGGGTTTGAAATTTAAAGTGAAACTTCAATATTGTCGACAATGAAATGATTGTTAGAAAGTGAACAAGTGGAAAATCACCAATCAATATCAATATTGCCGTGCTAAGATAGAAGGTCGTAACTGACCAAAAATTGCATTTCAAGGTTTTCGAATATTTCGCTTATATTGAACACAACCTATCCAAGGGACGAAGTCAGAATGTCGTAACTTCAGTCTAAATACCTAAAATAACTTACACTATTTGTCGTATCTCGAGAATATCAAGCGGTTACTAAATCAAAGTATCGTATCTGGTTGATGCTAAGTCATGTTGTCCTGACAGTTGAGACTTCTCTTATTGCTATTCATATAGAATTTGATAAGCAAATACATGGTCGAATTGTCCTATCTGCTCTACCCTGAGTCAGATTGTCGTAACACTGCTTTAACATTTCATATACGACTTTTGAACTCAGGTTGACTTCAATTGGAATATATGATGAGTACAAAATCTTGCTGAAAATGTGATAGTTACGCCTGTTCAATTCAACAGAAGTGAGGTTATGTGTGTGCAAGTTATTCTTTATTGCACCACGTGGTGAATGTATTCTTCCATATTTCTATGAATAATATTAGCGATCACTTCCGTACATATGTAGAACATTGTTTTTGAAAACGACAAAATTGACAATTTCACATTGCAACTGAACTTTGGTGAATATATTCAGGTGCTGAAAGGTCACAATCTGACATAATATCAACTTTCAATAAATTTCTATCATCACACAGAGATGCCAAAGAAATAACACTTTGGATGGATAATTGTGCAGCCCACAATAAAAACTGGGCTCTGTACTCTTCTTTAGTTCACTTCATTAATTCTGAATGTACTACAATAAATTTACTGAAACTCAAATATCTTCAAACTGGTCACACTCTCATGAGTGCTGGCTCATTCCATCACCAAGTGGAAAAGTCATTAAAACAGAAGAGCAAAGTCGTAGATTTTGAAGACTATAAAACTTGTGTTCAAATATCAAATAGTGGACGTACGACCTGCATTTATATGGATGTAGATGACTTTTTGGATGTTACAGACTGTTCATCCAGATTCAAACTAAAAAAAACGGAACCAAAATCTCTATTATCTATGACCGACCGATCGGAGAAGAAACCGTATTAGATTGAAGTTTTTTAATGAAATATTTCAATTATCAAAAACTGACTTTACTGATTTTCCATTCTCAGTTCTCACGAAATATTGTGAATACATGATTTTTTGTTTCCAATTAATACAAATAAACATCACTTATTCATTTGGTTGGTTCATTTCCCAAGTCGATATGTCGTATATGATTCTTCCAAAGGCAAAAAGTCGTATCTCTCACAAGAATATGACTCAAGTTCATTTCATGGTGAGGCATTATAACTTAGTCCAAAAGTCGTAAGTCATCAAATTGTCTTGAATAGTAATATTTAAAATGTCAAACTATCTATTAAATCATTAACGACTCACCACACTAAACGACAGTTCTCCAAAAAGTAAATTCTGAATACAATAAACACTGATATTCCAATTGGATTAACTAATCTTCAAATAACTCAAAACTCTTGCAAAACTAGATACGACCTCTTGCCTAAGCACGGCAGAATACCTACGAGGGTGGTCTGAAAAGTTTC
This sequence comes from Leptinotarsa decemlineata, assembly GCF_000500325.1. Lineage (NCBI taxonomy): Eukaryota > Metazoa > Arthropoda > Insecta > Coleoptera > Chrysomelidae > Leptinotarsa > Leptinotarsa decemlineata. The sequence continues at coordinate 19,110 of NW_019291104.1, read as the reverse complement.
CGACCTTAACATGAAGATAGCAACACTCGTAAATAAAAGCTAGTGAATCTTGTTGTTCATCTGTTGACAGAGTTACTTACAAAAGTTTCATACGTTTTGGACGCGCAGTTGTTATTTAACAGTCGTTTGAGTGGGTTGATGTGAGTGTTTTATGAAAATGAACAAAATCGAGTATCGAGCAACACGCCTACGCAAATCAATCACATGTTGAACGGTAAGACCTCGTTAGTCTTCAGTTCACACAAGTTTCAACTTCTGAGGGTTGTCGTTCGTAGGGGTGTGATAGCTGGTTAACGGAAAAACATATTTCAAACATATAACATATCTGTTTCAAAAAAAATCTGTTTAAAATCTGTTTTTTCGACCGACCGTCGGTAGCGAAGCATATTCTATAGTAAGTAATAAGCTGGAAAGAGTCAGAAAAATTAAAATTGGAAAAAAATTAAGGGCATCAATTTATATTGTACAAATTTCTCTATCGATCGGTATACAACACGATATTCATTGAAATATGGAGCTATTGAAACACATGACATTGAAACTTCTTGATCAATCTAATACGAAAACAATATTTTGGGCGAATATTTCGCCTACTGATTTGGCGTCATCAGGTGGATATTCGCCATTGTTTTTATTTTTTCAAATCTCATATTCTTCAATCCTTTCTATAACCTTCTTATCAAATTTTGGAAAATTATTTTTACGCCTGATATTTTGTTTCAATTCTCCCCAAATCAACTCTATGGGATTGAAAACACAAAAATAGAGGGCAAGTCTCAGTATGGTGTGTCTATACTTTTCAGTAATACTCTCAAGTGCATACACTTTCAAATGCTTTTGTCTGTGGAACTTCAAATAGTTAGTTTTTGGTATAGGTACTAAGATTCGGAATACAAATTGTTATCCAATAAAAAACTTTTTATTTCCTCTTTTCTCGAAATTTTATTCGGTACTTTGATGAGCTGTCGCGAATGATAAGAAGCGTTGTCAAGAACTATTACGCTATCCTCATCCAAATTTGAGATGAATGTGCTTTCTAACCATTTCTCGAGAATATTAGCTTCCATGTTCTTATGATAGTCAACATTGCAGTTCTCAAGTTTTTTTCCACATAATTTCAAAGAATTCGGAACCTTTCCTTTACTTTGTTTGCAGGCATGTTAGGCGTACACATTCTCGAACCATCAGTCCACCCTTTTGTAACTGTGTCGTAAGTTTCGTCCAAATAGAAAATTTGCCGTTGTTCTTTTCTATATTTAGTTATTTGATCTAAGTGTTTGTTACGCAATTTCACTACTCTTCTGCTTTCCGTAACTGCCAATTCTGGAGAGTTTTGTCACAGCAGCTCACGTTATGGCCGGAAGTATTCAATTTCTTCCTTATGATTCTAGTTGCAGGAATCTCATTGCTTTTGTAACAGTGGTATATTGTATTTTCAATGTTTCTATTAGATGAACATCTGAAGGTTTTGGTAATCCTGGATCACATCGCGTCTTGCGTTCATAAGGTTCATTTTTGATTATATTACGTACAGTTGAGAAAATAATTTTGGTCAAATCTGATGTTGCTTGTAATGATTTATTTCCCTCGAAACCAAACTAGATTCTGACATACATTGAAACATATTCTCTGTGTTTCAATATTCAAATGCATCCGAATCTTATTCACTGGTATCTCTTTCTCGCACTGTTCACCATCGCTATTAAAATCTCTACACTGGAAAGAGTCTGCGTTATTATCACACTCGTTATTACCATTAGTATTTGCCCAAGAACGTCACATTTTGAATAGATAACAAAAATTTCAAGTAATTATAACTGCACCAATATCGAATTTCAACACTCAAATCGCGATCAATTCCTGAACTGATCACGACGGCGATAACCATTCCCGTATTCCCTGATTCCTTTTCGTTACCGTAACATGACTTCAAATTCAGTTTCATGATTCTTCAGCCAATCATAAAACTCGATTAGTAAAAATTATCCAATACGAACCGCCAAGTCTACAGTCCACGTGGGCTAGTTCGGCTTTCTATGTATTGGTTTTTTTGGTCTTCGAGAGTGCCGCAAACTTTACGAGTGCACAATATCGTTTACTTCGACTATACACACAATATTTTTCCATCACGCCCCACAATGTCCGCATGATTAGCAACGCGTTTATTGTACCCCCTTCGGCACCGGGTCTGGGTTTCATTTTCAACCAAGTCAAATATTTTTTTTTCCAGTGGCGACGTTTGATGACATATATGGAAACAACGAAAGGAATAAATATAAAAAGAGATCTCAAGGTCAATGAAAAACAGAAGAAGCTATTGATGGAAATCGAATTCAAATAGTGGGCACACAAAAAGGTGCGAAAGCTCTATGGGTAGTGCTGTTGTGAAATTTTGATGAAACTGAAGAGAGGTAAAAAATTCATAAATCCTCATGGAAGCACTTTTTTTGATTCACAATACTGGCAAGATATTTGTTCGCGAACGAAATTCGGGATGGGAATAACAAAATCTTATGCCAAAAACAGGAGGTTGATCTGCGTTACCGAAATAGGATTGACTGACAGCAGTAGAATAGGAAACAAGTACAATACTTGTTGAGACTAATGATATGCTGGAATTTATCGCAGAATTTGATATTGACAAGTACACTAAAGAAATTTTACAGACATATCACTACTACACTAAAGCACAATTATTATGAAAGATATTTCCAGAAACAGTGATCAAGAGGTCATACCATGCATAGAAGTTGAATATTCTTCACCTCAAATGAGTCCAAATCAGAAAATAATTCCGGAAGAAGGAAAAAAATTCTATTAACAAAAATTGAAATAATGCAATAGGCTTGTACTTTCCTCCATTTCTGAACGTCTGAAATCTTGAACCACGTCTATTGTTTTCATCTCTTCTATTATTTCATTTATAGAAATTTTTGTGATTTGATTGAAAATAAGAAGCTGTTTTTCATTATGTGTTTTATTCATTACATATTTATATGAAGGAGCATATGGACGGTAAGTCCACAAAATGAATTTATATCTGTTCTAAATTTTGTAGAAAATGTTTACAGAGAACTTCCCAGAAATGAGAAATGTTCATATGGTGACCCTCAATTAACCAATCTTGCTGATGAAATAATATCTGTTATTTGAAAAACACGATCTCTCTGCTGAATTGGAACTATTTGACCTCACAACCTGCAATTAAACTTTCTGTTTCTACTCAGACACGACCACTGCCAGAATTAAAAACCAAAGTATACATACTTTTTTTTTAATTATAATGCGATGATATTCTATGGATGATTTCTCGGTTACATACTTGTCTGAATTCTGTCTGCATTCTATACATACATTGATTATTTTGATATACGATCATAATGCGATGTAAATCGTTAGACCGTAGAGGGCAAGTAGATACACGGATTTCTCTAAAGCATTCGATAGGGTCAGTCATAAGTTACTAATTTGTTAACTTTCTTGCATGGGTTTCAATGAAATTCATTGTCAACTTTCGGAATCATACCTTAGCGGACGTAATCAATACGTATATTATCTCGGCTTTTCTTCAGATGTGTATTTAGCAACCAGCGGAGTCCCGCAAGGATCTAATATTGGTCCCTTATTGTTTTCACTATTTACTAATGATCGGTGCAACTCAATAACTTGCAATAAATTAATGTTTGCAGGTGATTTGAAACTTAATACATCTATAAACAGTTTAAACGATTGTAACTTCATGCAAAAGGAGATTGATCTTTTACAAAATTTTGTGTCTCAAGAATCGCCTCCATTTGAATATATCTAAATGTAAAGTTGTTACATTCAGTAGAAAACTAAATACACTAGAATTTCCTTACCACATCGACAACATTATATTGGAAAGAGCTGAGAATATTAGGGATCTAGGAATCTATTTTGATCATCAACTAACTTTCAACTACTATATTGATCATATTATGAATTCAGCTCACCGCGCATACGGTTTTATAATAAGGAACTGCTAAAATTTTCATAATATGCTAACCTTGACCTCTATGTATTTCAGTCCGATGAGGCCAGAACTAGAATATGGGTCCATCATATGGAATCTCATATACCATCAATACACATCAGCAATTGATAGAGTCCAAAAGAAGTTTTTGAAATTTCTTACTTTCAGAATGACCGGAACTTATCCTCCAAGAAACTGTGATCACCCTGATCTGCTATGCAGATTTGACTTTGTAGCCTTAGAGAAAAGAAGAAATCAGGCATCTGTTTTATTTCTATATAAGCTATTGAATGGCAAATTGGATTGTCCAGTACTATTATCTGAAATTGATTTCTTTTGTTCCAAGAATATCTTCTAGGCCCATCAATACTTTTTTATGCAAACTAAATTTATGTTGAAATCACCAATCAACCTGATGTGTCGTAATGCGAACAAGCTCTTTACTAACATCGATATTTTTTGTTGCAGTATTTGTGAAATTAAAAATGAGTCTCGTGCGTACCTATAAGTAATTTATGTTCATTTATGTTTTTTATATCGAATAGTATTGATCTTATATCAAATAGTATTAATCCTTCAAGTATGTTAGTTTTGCTCTGTAAATGGGAAACTGTTGGGCAATAACGTTATTATTATTATTATTATTATGCAGAACCACGTGGCTTGATAAATTTCTGAATCTTTATTTCAATACTCCGTTACAATATTCAATTTTGACACGAGTTCTTTCGTGGTTATCGTTATATCTCTCCTCTTAATGAATATTTAGAATCAATTAGTAGAAAATTATATGTGTTCCCTCTTTCATGTAAGTTCTTCATCAGTCCTAACAAGATCCTACTGGTCCAAGACCAGTAGTGGAATATCGTGACTCAAAATCTACTGACTGGAGGGGGTATAAAAACTCCCTCCAATCGTACTTTGAGGACGGATTCAGTACTATTCACAGTTGTAATGGTATGGATACAGTAGAGACGCAATTTCGCGAAGCCAATGATCTCATCCTATCATGAGAACTGTCAACTGAGGGTCAAAAGAGATAACCGCAACTCTTCTTAGTGGAACAAAAGCCTTGAAAATAAAAGAGGTTCGACGACTATTCAATGGAGCTGAAGAGTCAGGTAACTGGGAGCTTCATGAAATCACTCTAATGTCATACAACAAGGAAATTAAAAAGGCAAAACGGGAGTCTTGGAGGAAGTTCTGTAAGAGTATCTCTGATTTACCTCGCAGCGCAAGAATTCACAAGATTCTCTCTAGAGACCCGACTGATGAAATTGGGTCGCTTAAACGACCCGATGGAACATTTACGACCTCTAGTAAAGAAACGTAGAACTTTTGATAGAAAACCACTTTATGGAAATCCGACTCTTGATAACAACAGACCGCCCATCTTCGAGGGCGCTAAACGTCCAAAAAAGAACGACTGGGACGTCGCAAGAAAGGTTTCCACAGCACCGGCAGTTGAATGTGCTATCAAGTCTTTTCAGCCCTTCTAATCTCCCGGAGAGGATGGTATATTTCCAGCTCTTCTTCAAAACGGACTGGAAATAATTTTACCTATACTCACAAAATTGTATAAAGCTAGTCTGGCGTGGAACTATATACCACCCAGTTTGTTGGCAGCAAGGGTGGTATATATACCTAAAGTGGGCGGGAAAGACCCACACCCCAAATCGGTAAGACCAATCAGCCTTATATCCTTCCTGCTGAAAGGACTTAAGAGGATACTGGACGGACATATCAGGAGGGTAGCATTATATGCATCCCCATTGAATAACCACCAGTTTGCTTATCAAACCGGAAAATCGACGGATTCAGCATTAAACAACCTCGTTGAGAAAATCTCCCAATCCCTTGACAACAAGAAGATTGCGGTTGCAGTATTTCTTGATATTGAAGGAGCATTTGACAATACACTCCCTAAATCTATAGGATTGTCTCTGGCTAGAAAGGCTATAGAATCGACCATAACTGGCTGGATCTATGCCATGCTAGTAAACAGAACTGCAACTACGACTCTTCAAGGTGAGGCTATCAGGTTCAGGGTCACCATGGGCTGCCCTCAAGGTGGGGTACTATCTCCCCTTCTGTGGTCGCTCTTGATGGATAGTCTGCTTGATGCCCTCGACAGAAGAAGAGTTGATCTGCAAGCTTATGCAGATGACCTTGTCATCCTGGCAAGGTCCACGTCGGGAAGGGTAGCTTGCAATATCCTCCAAAGCGCGTTGGACGTTGTTCACAGTTGGTGCCTGAGGGAATAGATGTCTGTCAACCCCAGCAAAACTGTGTTGATCACCTTCACCAAGAGAAGGAAATTGGACGATCTAACGCCACTTTCCCTCAATGGTGTGGTCATTCCATTTGGAACGGAGGTAATATATCTTGGCATTGTCCTTGATGAAAGACTCACCTGGAACGCTCACTTGGAAAAAGTTTTACAGAAAGCCAGATTGTCTCTATGGACATGTCGAAGGATCTGTGGTGAAACTTGGGGTTTAGGTCCCAAACAAATCCATTGGATTCATGTGATGATTGTCAGACTAATAATCACGTATGGTGCAATTACTTGGTGGCCGAAGGCTTTACAGAAAACGGCCCGAGCGAAGCTCTCTCGCTTACAGAGACAGGCTTGTCTGGCTATCAGTGGTGCCATCAGTACCACACCGTCAGCGGTCATGGAGATCCTTCTAGATCTACCTCCTCTCCACATTTTTGTGGAAAGAGAGGCTAGATGGACTACATACAGACTTTTGCACATTGCCAATTGCACAAATCAATTCAATGCAGAGTGCAACAGGCTGTTGGTTGACATTGGAGAGATTGGATAAATCCAATCTCACTCACAAGTAGACAAAAATATTCTTGGACAGTCAGGCGGCGTTGGAAGCTTTTGGCTCCCACCGAGCAGCAAACTGCCAAAAAATACTCTCCTCGATAGGAAGACTTAATAGATTGTCTCTGATCTAGATTCCTGGCCATACTGGCCTGAAAGGCAATGAAGCTGCTGACTCTCTTGCAAAGTAGGGTGCTGCAAGCTGCTTCATTGGACCAGAACCTGTCATTGGCATCGCTTTGGGCTTTGCCCAAAGCGAAGTGAAGTATATTGAAGTGTATTGTCTATTTCAGAAGATGCAAAGGTTCGCGAAGTAGGAGAACGTGGTCGGGAAAGAGCTCGCAACGAAGCGAATTGGGACAGGAATAAAAGAAAAATTCTGAGAAATAGTGGCAAAACTTACGAAACGAAAACAAAAAAATGTGTTCCAGCTAAAGATAGATGCCGCAAGCAGTGCAGGACAAAAATCAATATTGATGATTTGTCAACATTTTTTGAATCATTTTGGAAACTAGCAGATTACAGCAATCTAAACATTTTCCTGCGGGGTTAAGTGAAAATGCCCACAGTAAGAAGAAAGTGTCCAAGAGATGGTTCTGGAACAAATAAATCCTCATCGTTTCACTATACTATACGTTTGAAAGACTATACGTTTGGGAACGACTGTATAGATGTCTAGTTAAAGAAGAAGTTTTTGCAGTAATGGATAATCGTGGTAAAAATATTCCCACAAACAAAATAGATGATTCTGATGTTATCATGCACATCAAATTTTTCCCTTCTTACCAAAGTCATTACAAACAAACACTTAACACCTGGATGGCAAGAAGAGTTATGGACTTCTGGCAGAATCTTCCAGGATTGGCTCACTCCGAGGCGTCTTTTCAACCTTCTAAGCTTGATTCCAAACAGTTGTAGGAGTACAGTAGGGATAAACTATGATGTCTAACAGGCCTTCTTACAGGTCACTGTCATTTGAATCATCACATGCAGAGACTTGGACTGTCGGAAGACAGTGTGTGTCGCCTCTGTCTGGAAAATGATGAAACTGCAGAGCATATACTTTGTGCCTGTTGTCCAGACATTTATTTGTGACATCAATTTACAAAACGTTATTTTTCTGTCAGGGTTATTTTCATTTTTTCATTTGTTTACCACTTGGGAGTCGTCCGTCTCTCAAGTGAACAATCTTGTGATTGTATAGTCCCTTCTGAAAGCATGTCATATTCTAGATGGGGTGTTCATAATTTGTCCGCCTCGTCTGATCCAATGCCTCAAATCCATGTGATATCTTCAGTTTATAGTGGTGGAACTTATGTATTTCTTGACGGTTGTTGTTGAGACATTCTCACGAAAAAGGTTATTCTTTGCAGATGTAACGATTCTTATCTGTTTCTCGTCCGAGATATTCTTTCTTTTGGGTCCTCTATCTTTAGCTACAATTCCAGTTGTTGGAAAATGTTCGATCAATTCCATGAGATATTTTCGGCAGATCAGATTATCAGGAATCTTGCATTGAACACCGTTTCTGCTTCATGGAATTTACAGCGTGCTTCGGCGTAAATAGGGATTGCTTCTGATTTTTACTCTAGAGATCTGGCACGAACCATTTTTGAAAAATTAAACGAAATGAAATGAAGCGAATTCTCGGTATCAATAGTGACAGCGGCACATCTAACACAATATTCCCTGTTACTAGAGTAACACGGTATGGATTCTTATCTAGATAGTCAATCAGAAAAATATGCGCTTTTTTGTCAAATAGTTTGGTTCGATTTCATTCCTGATTATGATTCTTTCTGTAAACAAGATTCTGTACAGAGATATCAATCTGCCTACCGAGCAACGTCTAAATTGGTAGAGAATAGCTAAAAACGACTCTTCCCAATTGAAACACTCAACAAATTTTCTCCGGTCTGGATTCCCGCTGCTGCTGTAAGCAGCTTCATCACACCAGAACGTTTCATTTTCCAGGATTGGCTCACTCCTAGGCGTTTATTCACCCTTCGAATATTGAAACCAATCATTTGTTGGACTACCGAAGGGATGAAGTACGATGTCTAATAGGCCTTCTCACAGGTTACTGTCATCTGAATAATCATATGCAGAGGCTTGTACTGTGAAGCTGTTTCAAGTCCTCTTCTGTAGAAAACAAAATATTTCGAAATGAAATTAGGCAGTATTTATCTCTCTCAACCTACCTATACAATAGGTTCTGGTAGATGTCAGTCGAAATACAACAACTTTTCCGGCTAATACCACGCTGGACATTGAATTAAAGACGAAGGACATTTATGCAAGATACCTCATAGAGGTTAGTCTTGCAGATGTGTCTTGTTCATCCAACAGCAGGACCATTATGAAATCAGTCGAATAGATCGCTTATAGACTGATTTCGAGGTACTACCCCTCATGAGTGCAGTAAAGATCCTACCCAAATAGCAGTGTGCTTGTAACTCGATTGATTTCGGAGCGGTTCTCGTGAACAAAGCTTGAAGTGGAAAAGAAATTAATCGAGTCCCAAGTACACTGCTGTTTTATTCGGATCTTTCCTGCACTGATGATAGGTAATTCCTCCTAACCGATCTATAGGTGATCTATTCAAATAATTTCGGCTTGGTCCGGCTGCTGGATGAACGAGAAGCTTCTGAAGACTAACCTCTGTGAGGTGTCTACCTATACTTTATGAATGCGAAAGTTTGTGAGGATGGATGAATGTATGTATGTTTGTAGCTCTTTCATGCCTGAACGACTGGACGGATTCATATGAAACTTTAAATAAATACAGCTTATACATCAGAATACATCATAGGCTTCAATTTACGAAGGTGCTTCAGCCAAAACACCCTGTAACCGTCTGTCAATATTTTTTTAGTGGGTTGCGTAACCTAGCCTTCCGGTCGCATGAATGGCAGACGGTAAAATGTTGGTCAAAGAAGATTTTATTATGCAAACTATAGTTGATGTTTAGGCATGTGTAACATTGGAAAAAAATTCGTTTAGCGCATAATACAGTTGCTTGTGGCTGTAAATATGTCCTCTGAAAAAGACAGACGCTAAAAAATTTGGTCAAAATTTCTGTCACGGGCTCCCGGTCTATTGGTTGCAAAGTTTCGGAGTTTATGGATAATTGAAATACCTTCCGAAAGAAAGGTCACAAGACCCGCTTTGTGTTTGATGAAAAAAGTTGACAGCGTCCTCTCTGCGGCGAGTGATGTCAAACCATTGGCAGTTTTATCAAAAAATACTGAAAATTATCCTTTTTCACACAAATTTTGTGTGAAAAGGGGCTATTTACGCCCGCGTTGTATAAGTAGGCAGCTGAGCGTTTGTCACTAACACTGGTTGAAATTGGTTATGTTCCAATAGTTCCTAATAGTTTTTAATCTCGAAAATATTTTCTTTTCAGACGAACATTTGCCAAAAGGCAGATAATTGTTCATAGTACGTTCGGTTGAAAAAGTAATGAATAATTCGAATTCATGTGTTGGTCATACATTACGTAATAATATAATTCGAGAAAATAAATCCATGAAAAAGCGAACCACTTATCTAATAACCTAGAGACGTAACAATATTGTGAAATTGCCGTATGCTTTTTTGTTGTGTTTTACAATTGACAAAGCACTGATGGGTTTATCGCTATTCGTGTAAATGTACAAGTTATTAATTAATAATTCAACCCAATGTCACCAGTCACACTTCGAAAGTGAAACAGCTACATGTACGTACTTAATTAGGCCTATTATCACTTTTGTAATAACGTCTGCACGAAGTATTTCAAGCATTTCCTATGATCTAGTTCGTAATAATTCGTGGTATAATTTTCACTTTTTATGACCTTGTCATGGGCGATTGCCCTAGAGGCGTGGGCTCCACCTCCTTGCCTTGCTTATACTCGAAAACTATTATTCGATATGATATCACCATAAAAAAATTATGTAATGTTCACCTCCGATACGTTTATATTAGCCGATTTTATATGATTGAAAAGTAATTGGTTCAAACAATGTGGACCTATTTTCGTAATATTTGATAAGTTGTACGCAAGCATTTGGTGTCGGACCAGTTCAAGGCCAGGGCCATACGCCTTCCTTTCTTGTTGAAGAGACACGACCGCTGGTTTTAGAACAGCGTTTAGGCTGATGAAGATAGGATGAGATGCTCATTATCATGACTTGATTCATCCAACCTATCAGCAGTGTTGACTCACTCAAGAACTCTCTCTTAACCCTGACCAATTCGATCACCTCGTAGACATTCTGGAGAAAGGACTCTTTTGTTTTGATCAGGTTATGCCCTCCATTTATGTTAATGAACAGCTGTCAGAACTCTGAATTTTTTGTTCAACTGGGGGACAACATATGAAATTATTGAAATATGACGTTGTAGTGATAATAATGATTTATTGTTTCCATCCAATGAACAGTAGTGATGAACAAAATCAGTTACACGGGTCTGCGTATGTATATTGAACCTTCTCACAAAATGTAACCAAACGAATCAGAGGTACCCGTTGAGGACTCTGAGGAGGTTGCGCATGGGTTTCCCAGTCAAAAAGTCACACAACGTATACTATTTAGGCTCTATAACTACTGCTCACATAATGTTGAACAAAATCCATTTTTGTGAAGGAAAATCACGTTTTTTATCGACCTTCTTTGTGTATTATCACTTTCCACAATCTGAAAAATATGGAAATTTCAATGGAAAACTTTATACAGGTGTAGAAAGGCCAAACCTTTCTGTTTATTCCGATAAGTTTTATTCATCAATAACTTGTCGTGTGCAATATATATCCTTTTGATCGAAGAAATTGAGAAAACTTTGATGTTTGATGTGGTTTAAAATAATATCACATGAGATCACTGAATTCATATGCTGCGTTTATCGAACACCAAGCAATATACAATATAGTGCATTATTCTCTTTACCTACTTGTAAACACCATTGACGTTCTACACAAAAAAAAAATCGATTGCATGGAGTCTTCTTCAACAATTTTGATGACCTTGTTTCTTAAAAAGGAACTTACTTTTGTTTTTCCCTGGTCAAGTGAGCATAAATCGAAAACTGCAGGGTCCATCCCTCGATGTCAATGAAGGTCTCTAACACCAGATGCAAGGGCTGATACTTTTATGCATATTCCATCGTCATTTTTTTTTCGAAGAATATACACAAGCAATACAGAAAAATCCCCAAGGTCTCTGAGAGCGGTGCCTGTGCAAAAGTAGCGATTCAAATGGGAGTTGAATCGCTGGAGATCAAATACATTTGGAAAAACGATGTCAGGAAGTTTATTCTACGTGAACGCAGTTCTCCAAATGAAAGTGAAGTACTAGGTGTCCTGAGTTGAACGTGAAAACGATGAATAGCCACAGTCCATTTTGTATTTCGAATGTGCCAGCTCACTTGAACACTTCCCGTGAAAGTATATAAGAGGCGGATGGCTCTTTTCTGGATGGAATCCAGCAGCTTCAGGGTATGGTTATGGGCGGAGCTCCATATTTTAGAAGAATATTCCAAAGAAGATCTGATCTGAGCTTTATAAAGCATCAAAAGTTGCTGAGTTTTGTTCAGTTTTCTGGTTCGGAATAGTGTTCCAAGTTTTTGAGAAGCAGCCTTTGCAATTCCTGCGACATGTTTGTGCCAAGACATATTGGTGTCCATTTTAACACCCGATAAACTAATCGAAGCAGGAAGCGGAATTGTCTGTACTGACATTATTATATTCGGTTCGGAGATTTTTTATTTTTTTTTGAGATAACCGATGCCTGGGTTTTTGAGGCATTAAATTGAAACTGTTTGGTTTCTCCCCAATTCGAAATCACTTCTATATCCCCATTGAAATTAGCAACCTCCTACTGCCCGTTAAGATATGTTCTAAGGGTGCGTCATTACCACCTATTGTACTTTCACGGATTTTCACGGTATTGCAGTTTCAGGAGTTTCAGAAAAAACATTTGATATACGTTGATGAGGAATGACAGAAAATTTTGAAGTTATTATAAAATAGACCGGAAATGAAGAAATGGGCAAATATACAATGATGATAATTCATTCATTAGTAAATTATAATACATAAATACGAAGTGAAGTATGTGAATTACAAAATACTTTGATGAATAAACGGATACTTCCACTGAGGGTAAAACCCTGTGTGTGAGTAAAGAGCAATAACAGATCAATTGAAAAACAGAACAATTATGACAATTAAAAACAAAAAGGATAAAAAATATTATGATCCAGATATCAAATATAATGAAATAATCATTTACATTTCACAATTATGAATAGAACACCACAATTAATAAGGACAATAAAGAGTCACTGTATAAAATAAACACAATAAACATCTGAAACTTCTGAAAATAGAATGGAATTAACATTCATAATTCGCAGTTTTGTATAAATAAAAACTACAATGAATTAGGACAATACTTCTATTTGATTATATGCGAGCGCTTTCGATAGCTGGTCGTGCTGTCATCATCTAGTCTCTACTCAAACTGAACGTGTCATCCTGTTATTTGTCCTGTTATTTGTCCTGTTATGTTAGGTTTTATTGTGTTTTGATTTTGTTCCTCGATGAGTAATTTATGACTGTTAAATGTATGGATGTTTAAGTTTTCCTGCCAAACTAAGAAAAAACTGATCCAAAGGTACGACGATCACAAAAAGGCATACATAAACCCAATAATATATAAATCAAACCTCGCAACACACGCCATATAAAACAAACATAATTTCCCCCTAGCAGAGAACATAAAACTCATAAAACAAGTCAATAAGGAAAACCGTATGGAAATTTGGAAAAACTTAAACATCCATACATTTAACAGTCATAAATCACTTATCGAGGAACAAATACAAATCAAAACACAACAATACCTAACATTCAATATTTTTGGGCATACTTGAATACTGGCTATAAATCAAATTATCTAAAAGAACAATTAGTTCAGGCCAGTCTCAACTCTCTACACTGTAGGTTAATGAACTGACACCTATCACAAAACAACTACTCCCCTGTAGGGAGTTGAGACTGGCCTGAACGAATCGTTCTTTTTACCAAAACATACTGGTACCAAATTCAGATAATCAAGAATGGTATTTATGTAACAACATCATTATACCGACACAGTAAAAAGTCATCTGAGTACGGTCAGACGACTTTCGAACACTTAACAAAAAATCGCCAGATGATGACAAATGTGATTTTGTCGAAACGTTGCGAAATTCATTCTCACCG